>KK500070.1:169145-261418 GCA_000688715.1 Glossina pallidipes
CACACACACACACACACACACACACACACACACACACACACACACACACACATACACAGCGGCACGCAAACGGCGGTAATCAGCCTGCCGCAAGAAAAAGCCAATAAGCTTCTCGCTGGTAGCAAGCTTAGAGTAGGCTGGGTGGTGTGCCGACTAATGGAGCACAAATCCCTGGTAAAATGTTATCGCTGCCTGGAATTCGGGCACATTGCCAAACAATGTAAAGCGACATGCGATCGGTCAAAGGTCTGCCGACGATGTGGTGAAGATGGGCACATCGCAAAGGTGTGCTCCAATGAGCCCCTGTGTTTGATTTGTAAAGGCACACCAAATGCGGACGCTAAACATGTAGCGGGGAGCAGTATGTGCCCGTCATTCAAACGTGCTTTAGCTTCCAGAGGACGCAAATGAGAATAATGCAAATTAATCTCAATCACAGCGAGGCAGCTCACGATCTGCTTACACAAACGATCATAGAAGAGAAGGTTCACCTGGTGTTGATCAGCGAACCATTCAGAACTATGAGCCGCGGCGGATGGATTGTCGACGCAGGAACGAAAGCAGCAATCTGGTCACCAGAATCTGCACTCCTGGACGAAGGTGCCCAGCACAACGGCTACGTGAGGGCAAGAATTCGGGACACATACTACTACAGCTGCTATGCACCCCCAAGCTGGACGCAGGCAGAGTTCATAAATATGTTGGACGAACTAGTGGCGGATGCCCGCAATAAACCTCTAGACATAATCGCGGAAGACTTCAACGCCTGGGCGATGGAGTGGGGCCGTAGAACCACCAATGCTAGAGGTCGTGCCCTTCTGGAAGCGTTCGCAATGCTACCACTGACCTTAATGAACGACGGTAAAAAACATACGTTCAGGGGGTTTCGGATCAATGATCGACATCACGTTCGTGAGCGATAGCCTGATGCCAAAGTGTAGCTGGACGCTCAGTGAAGGCTACACGGGCAGCGACCACCAAGCCATCTCTATAGAGGTCGACGCTCGGCGAGGAAGAGGAAATAGAGGTCTGACGCACAGCGGTCCGAAGTGGAACGACACGTCGTTCGACGATGAAACCTTTAGACTGACTTTCTCTTCCCGTGCTATAAGCGGTCATACAACGGAACAGCTTGTACACGAAGTATATACCGCTATAGTTGAGGCATGCGACGCGTCAATGCCTAGAAGGAGGATGTGCAAGAAAGCCGCCCCGTGCTACTGGTGGAACGCAGAAATAAGTTCGGCGAGGAAGGACTGCCTTAAAGCCCGAAGAGTGGTCCAGCGATCTAGGGGAAAGCCAGACTTCGACAGTCGAGTCCAGGCTTACAAGTTCCTACGCGGAGATCTGAAGAAAGCCATTGGGCGCAGCAAGAGGAACTGTTTCGAGGTTCTCTGTAGAGAGGTCGACGTCAATCCGTGGGGAACTGCGTATAAAGTGGTGCTCAAGAAACTCTAAGGGAACGGCCGGCCACAAGTCACGTGCCCCACCATGCTGAGCAAAATCGTAACAACACTCTTCCCGCAAAGGCCGCCATACGTGGCGGTGGATTTCTTCGGAAGGGAGCAAGAGCCAACCCCGGTTGTTACTATGGAAGACCTGCTTGCGGCCAGCAAAAGAATTGGCGACAAAAAGGCTCCGGGCCCGGGCAGAATTCCTAATGTGGCCCTGAAAGCGGCGGTTAAGGCAAGACCGGAGATATTTGTCCATCTTCTGCAACAATGTCTCACCGTAAGAGTCTTTCCAGAGAAATGGAAGACGCAAAGGCTAGTCCTGATCCCCAAAGATAACAAGCCATCGGCTGAGCCGTCGTCATACAGGCCTATCTGTCTTCTGGATACGATGGGCAAACTGCTGGAGGCGGTAGTATACGAGCGTCTTCTGCTAGTAGCCGAAGCAAATGGTGCTTTATCCAATAACCAGTACGGCTTCAAGAGAACGCGGTCGACGGTAGATGCCATAAAACACCTGGTGAGGCTGACATCCGACGCCATAGCCGGGGACAGATGGAAAGGTGGCACCAAGCAATACTGTGCCCTGATTACACTAGGCGTTAAAAACACCTTTAACTCAGCGGATTGGGGAGCTATCCGCAAGGCTCTTGTAAGGTTATCAGGTTCCCAGGTATATATTAGATATCATAGCGAGCTACCTGTCGAACCGTACGTTAGTGTATGAAAGCAACAACGGCACGGAGCGGTATAAAATATCAGCAGGTGTCCCGCAAGGGTCGGTTCTTGGCCCTCTCTTGTCGAATATCATGTATGACGACGTTCTGAAGTTGCAGCTGCCCGCCGACGCAACAAGTATTGGGTTCGCCGACGACGTAGCGATAGTGGTGGTCGCTAAGCAAATTTCAGACATAGAAGAAGAAAGCTACCGAGGCACTCATGCGCATCAAGGCATGGCTAAACAAGGTGGGCCTAGAGCTGGCTGATCACAAAACTGAAGTTGAGCTTGTGAGTAGCCGAAAAAACCCAGAGACGTGTAGGATAAGAATCGGGGATCACACAGTGCAATCAGTCTCCACGCTCAAATATCTGGGAGTCATAATTGACCACCGCCTCAACTTCAGGCGTCATATTGGCTACGTGGCGAGTAAATCGGCAGGCATCCAGACGGCATTGGCACGGATTATGCCAAATGTGGGTGGGCTAAAAACAGCTAGGAGGAAAATCATAGCCACGGTAGTGACCTCAATCATTTTGTATGCGGGCGCATTGACTTTAAAGGCGACGCTCCGAAAACTAGCGACGGTATATCGTCTTAGCGCCCTGAGGCAGATTTGCGCATTCCGTACCGTGTCGGAGGACGCAGCGCTAGTGATAGCTGGCACCCTGCCAGTCGACATTCTGGCCGACGAGATGAGCCGCATTTACGAACGGCATCGTCGCAACGAGCTCTCCTCACGCGTGATACGAAGCGAGGAGCGGATGGTCTCGCTGAGGATGTAGCAGTCGAGGTGGGAAAGAACGAGCAAAGGACGATGGATGTTCGTTCTTATCCCTAACATAAGAGTATGGCTTGAAAGACGCCACGGAGAAGTAAACTATTACCTCACTCAGCTTCTGACTGGCCATGGCTGCTTTCGGAAGTATCTGCACAGGTTCGGGCACGATAGTTCGCCTAACTGCCCGATATGCACGGATGCGGAAGAAGACGCGGAGCACATAATGTTCTACTGCTGCAGGTTTGAGAGCGGGCGGCCGCAAGTGCCACCTTACGAGTTATCGAGCCTAATGATCAGTAGTGCAGCAGCTTGGAATGCCGTAGACGCGTTCGCCAGCAATACGCTCGTGGAGCTACGACGGCTGGAAAGGCAGCGGGTGGAGAGCAGAGGGAGTGGAAGCCAATAGTGTATTCCACTGTGGTCCCACCATCGGCGGTGCTAATTACAACCAGCCTCCGCGAAGTAATACCTAACGGTGGTCCCGCGGGGGAGAGTGGTAGAAGATGTGTGTGGGGGTGTAGTTTTTTAGTACGTATGCGCCAGGGATGGCGAATCGTGCATGCTGCTACTAAGAACCAGCAGTATCTTTTGAAGATTTTCTACCTCCTGCTCACCGAGCAAAAAAAAAAACACACACACACACACACCCTAGCTAGTCACTAAGGGCCTCTATGGCATTACAATCCCATAACTGTAGTTAAGCAAAGTCTAAGCTGCAAAAGAATGTACATAACGGTTAACGTACAAATAAGTAAAATACAAACAGATCCCATAACGGTAGATAGGCACAGCTAGAGAAACATATACTAACCCTCATACATATAATCATAGCATTAAGCAGATAAATAAGTTGTATGCCTAAACATACCATGCACTTGCAAGGCAAACTGGCAGGTTCGATCAAACGAGCACGATCGAACCCAAACCAACCCATGCAAATATAGCAGTCTCATAACGGGACAGCTTGGTGGCCACCACTATATAAGCGCGTGTCGCAGTGCACTCAAGCTTTACAGTGTTATAGCCGCTGCCGAGGAACTCGCGACGTCGGTAACGAATAATACGAAAAGTGAGAGAAAAGAACGCGAAAATAGTCGGGCCACCAGACTGGGTTTCTATCCCACCGCGCTTAAAGAAAAAAAATCCAAAAAACCGTGTGTAACCTGTAAACCGTAAAACGTTATAATAAAGTAATAAAATCAAAACAATAGCCAACCAAAGGTCTAAGTAATATAAATTTTCTTGGAAACGGATCCTGGTGTGACTGAGTCATACCCCAGCACTTGAAGCACCGTTACAAGTGGTAGGAGTATTCGCCGCAAACATAATGAGAAAACAAGGATGCGAAGAGCGTCAGCGTAGGATCTTAAGTAGTGCCTAAACGGCTACTCTCCCTGTGAAGGCATACCTAAACCGTCGTGCCACAGGGTAGGGAATAGGAGCGGTGGTTTTTAGCGGGTTTAAATCTTGCACTGCCCTCATGGGCGCCTGTCGATGGTTTTCCACCTCACAAAAAAAAGGGCTAAGCTCAGGGTACTACGTGGGTCACAGGCGGCGAATTGTGATCGGCCTGCATGTACGCAAGGGTATATCTGTGGGCTAGCTGCGAATAACCAATAAGCAGTCCCCGACCAAGGAGGAGGAGGAGAGGTGGCTGAAAAGGCCGCACAACCCTGCGAATCTTCGGTGACGGAACGAGTAAGCGCCGTCCTTTGGATAGGTGCTCCCCATTCTTAGTATGGGGGTGGCACCGGGGAGAGAGTTCTACGAAACCTATGGATAGGCATCAATATGAGAACTTATGAGAATATATAAAGATGTTACTAGCAAACCTCACGGTTATTTATTAATCCGCCTTTCACAAAGCATAAATGATTTATTAAGATATAGAACGAACATATTTAATCAGAATTTTTGCTATTGCTTTAAAAAAGAGATTAAAGCGACTAAAGAACCATCAACGTATACTGTATGTCCTCAAAACCAATTAGCAAATTAAGAAAAGCTATACCCAACTGTGTTGACGATGAATTAAATAAAACTTTGACTGAGATTATCTTTAAAAAAATAATTGGAAACACTAAACTAAAAAATAAAGATTTGAAGGTTCTAAAAAAGTATAAAAAAGAATTTAGATTCATCTCGAGACCAAACGCGACCATAAAATCTAAAAAAAAGGTTCTTGTGCAGAAAGGTGGTGGCTTCAAACGTATAATCTTAGCATCATTATTAAGCCGATTTATCGGATAATGGTTAGACAATGTTCAATAAATTTAAACCGAATCTAATTAAGTAATTTTGTTGTACACAGGTGCATACGACGCGATGATGGATAACAAATATTCAGCGGAATTTATTAATAGACAGCTGTTATCATATTTCAACAATTTGTCCCCTTCAGAATATAACAAGTGGATCAAAATTAAACAAGAATTAAATACTTACATTAAAAAAAAATTAAAACCAAACAAGAAATACTTTGACTATATACCTAAAATAGCGCTTTCTAAAAGTTATGTAGAAGATGGGGAAGTCAATATTAAAAAACCTGAAATCCTTCTCCAAAACGTGAACGATGACAGCATATTCAAAAAAGCTAGCGAAAAACTGCAAAGCGACTTAGACGACAGCACATTTAAAAATAGTAGAGAAAAATTACAAAGTGACTTAGATAATAGCATTTCGAAAGACGAATTTATGACGCCTGAAAAATTCTTAAACAGAAATAAAGAAGCAACACCTCACCAAATAAGCGAATAACGTGGAAAACCTAATATAAAGCCGAGAATTTAAAAACGCATTTCCCCATATATCATCCTGCTTAGAAGCCAACTTAAAACTAAGGATAATTTTATTAAAAACAGCCTATCTACAGATGTTATAATACCAGATGGAAAACAAAAATTGGGTCAGAAATCTTCAATTCAGAAGGGCGAAAATAGTTTTATGTGGGTTGCTTTATAAGAATGTACATTTGCGCTAACATTAAATAAAAAACTATTACAATCGTATTTTGAGTTCAGTTACCTACTGCGTGGAGGATTTTTCTGTAACTTTATTAAGCAAAAATTCAGTTACCGTTTACGAAAAGAGTACTTTGTCCTCGTTTACAAATATTGTAAATCTTCCTATTATTACAAATGATCAGTGGGAAGTTGGAATAACCGAACTGTTTTTAAATAATGTCAATCAAGAATAATACATCTCAACAAGAAGCGCAGGAATATTCATCACTATTTATTTATAATGACATATTAAAACCTCGTTGCGTTGGAAATAAAATTTTAAGATATCTTCGGGTTCTGTCGTTTAATGGAAAAACAAGTGTTTTGAGTTTAACAGCGTAGAGTACTATAACCTTGAAATTGCTACTACAAAGGACATCTCTATACTCATAGGTAGTGCAGACGGTTCCAAATATAATTTTCGTGATTCTATTACACCTACTTACATACCTCTTCACTTTAGAAAAAAGAAACTCACTTAAAATAAAACCGATATAAGAAAGAGCACAATTAATATTTCATTGAGAAGTGTAACAGACTGACAAGTGCATACTTCACATTACGCTAATCAAATCAGAAGTGGAATAAGCCACATAGGATCATTATATGTGTCTTCACGAGCAGTACAACATGAGCGCGTCATTGGTTCATTCTTCACGTCCTTTTTTAGAAATTTATAATCGTTATTTCTATCAGATTTGAATGCGACTAAAAACCAAGCTATGGATACAGGCAAATCTATCTTCAATGATTTCGGTCGCAAACCACTTAGGAACATTTTGGCAGAGCAAAGCGAAAACGCTTTAAGTAATTTAACAGAAAAAGCTATCAACAAGATATCATTTAAATTTCAAAAAGGCTCTGGCAAAAGTAGTATAAGACGTCGCATCAAAAGGAAAAGACGTCAGTCACAAAAGAGATCTAACGCGAAAAGCACCAAGAAATTCAATCTACCTAACAAAGTAAAAGATATATTTGCTTAGAAACTATGAGCACTCATATACAACGTATGAAAAGAATTAGTTTTATTCGCACCTTATCCTATACAAAGTAGCATCTTAAATACAGAAGAACTCTCATATAATCCTATTCAATCCTTAAACAACTCTCCATAGAATTTCTCTGCCTTGGTAATGGCGATACATATCGAGATCTAGGCTGCTTTATTTTTAAATTGGTTGTTCAATTGAAGAATAAAGATAATTCTGATGTTACTGACGATTAGTGTAGTGTTGTTAATAATCTTCTGCATTCCATGTTTCGAAGCGTATCCGAATATTTAAATAACGTATTGGTTACGCAAAGTGACAACAATTATCACTACAAATCATACATACAAACTCTACTTAATTAAGGCCGAACTCATTTATCATGTTCTGGATGGTATTTAGATTACTACACCGTTGAAATGTTTCATGATAATAAAAAAAAATTAACCGAATTGTTTGATAAGAGTAACAAAGTTGAATTGTTTGGAAAGCTGCATGGCGATATTTTTAATCAAAATCCTGTTAAGAAAACGCAGCTTAAGATATTGGAAGCACAATTGTTTATCAATCACATAACTATTAATCCAGGAATACTGGTTGCTCATCACAGTATATTACAGACGAAAGCAGCTTTATATCCATTTAACAAAGTAGAAGTTAAAACCCTCACTCTGCATCCTGGAAACCATACCCTATCATTAGATAATGTTGTCATAGGACAACTTCCAACATTTCTAGCCTTTTGTATGGCTTACAATAGCGCTTATTCAGAGAATCGAACAAAGGATCCTTTCAAGTTCGAGCATTTTTATTTGCAAAGGTTTAATTTGTCAGTCAATGGTGTTCAAGTACCCTCTCAACCACTGTAGAGTACTACAGAAAAATTAAGATCAACCAGAACTTATATATATGTGCTATTCAAATCATCTGGAATTAATCACTCAGATCGTGATCTTCATATAAATAAGAAACTTTTTGATGATAGCTGCTTTATACTAGCGTTTGACCTCTCCGCTGATCATTACAATAACGATTTGTGGGCTAACATTTTAAAGCAAGGAGACATACGCATTGAAAGCAAATTCGCCCGGGCATTAACAGCAGCTGTAACTTGCATTGGTTACTGCAAGTATGATTCGATGTTAGAGATTGATAGAAACAAAAAAGTGAAAATTACGCTTTAAAATGAATACGATACAAATCGATCAAGCACTTAAGGCAAATCAATCTACAAAGAAGTATTTTCAGGGTGTTTTCCCAGCTAATAATTTACTACGGAAAGTGAGCTCTAAACCTGCTATTATAATAGTAAATACAGAGTAATCTAATCAACCAGGAGAGCATTGGGTGGCCTTTTACTTTAACTACAAGTTAAAGTAAAGGAGCGGAATGCTTCGATTCATAAGGTCACCGACTATTGAAGAAGGAATTTTGCAATTTTTTAAAAAGAAACTGCGGCACGTATGTACATAACAAACAGCAACTCCACGAATACTTTTCAAGCACTTGGGGACATTTTGCCTTGCTTTATAGCTTATATAAGAATCAACGAAAAAGAGTAAATGCTTATCTAAAACAATTTAGTAAAGCTGACTACAGCTTTAGTGATAAGAAAATACTCAAACTATGTAAAAAAGTAAAAATTCTTTTTTATAAAATAAATCAAAATTTCAATTTAGATATCAAATTCTTTATTTTCATTTGGAATAAACTCAAAAATAGGTGCATTGGCTACAGATTTGTCTCTTCCCCGAAAGATAATATGTTGGATATTATTTTTCTTTAACTCTTTATACGGATTCTCGGATGGGAATACTTGATTAAGACACTTCGAAAGAAATATCCGCAGTAACTTTTCCTCTGGTGATTCCAAATAAAGGGCAATTTTCTCACTATATTGTGTTGCTTTTGCTTTACATCCTACTATTTTATAGGCTGTGTCAATTGATAATTGAACAATCTTTATATAGCCTTGTCCCGATGTTTTCCAGGCGTCATTAAGAGTCTGCAAGATTTTTAGGATAATTATAAGAAAAATATTTCTTTTGTTTTTCCTTTTTGCTAATATTGATCATGTAGTTCTTTTTCCAAACAAGAGTTTGAAGAAACTAACCAAAATTCAGTTTTTATGACTAGTTTTTCTGTCTCACTAACCGATTTGGCGGTTTTCGTATTTTTAAAAATAATTAAAGAAAAACTCTGCTTATATGGGATAAAAATGTTGATGAACTTCAAGCGTTGTCCGTAAAATTCCCTTTGTCTTTTATTTTTGTCTATAAATACTTTTAAGCCACCCACAGTGCACTTTATTTTTTTCTTTCTGGAAATTTATCTAGACCTTTCTCTGTATGTCTAGAGATTATATTAGAATCATATATAATGTATGTGCTTGAATCCTTTTTTCGTTTGTCCATTGAGATGTATATAATGAAGAAAAGATTTATCGAAGGACATCTTTTGCGACCGTAATATGAAAGTGTGTTGAAAAGATGATGATACTCGGTCGTTCGTACTTTCGAACGAATAATCCGGTGTTTCTTCGAAAATATAGCTTGATATAGAATGTTTAGTAGTTATGAAGAATAGGTTTTTATTTTCATTTTTGTAAGGCGAAGGGTAGGGTAAAGAGGAAACGTAAGGCTTATTAGAGATCGCTGGACATAATTTAATAAACAGTCGAGTTTGTTTTATAAGCATCAAAGTTGAACTGGCAGGTAACGGCGCTTCCATTATAAGAACCCTAAGATAATTCGCCAAAATAGTATAGAAAACGATAGAATGAAAAATTGTAAACGAAAAAGATCTCCATTTGATGCTGGAAAAAATATTTCTCTTATTTAAGGGAATGTGCGAACGTTGAAAAATAGGTTCTATTGAATTTCTGGTTGTAAGCACTTGACTAAATATTTTGAATATTTCAAAAAAACCTATACTGATTTATGGGCAGCAATTAAAAAAAATATTTTTATAATTTCATTCCATTTTTTTCTGTTTTGTTGAAGGCAATAGATTTTAAATATTATTCAGACAGTACGCTTTAAAATTTGCAACATCTTCTCTGTCTCTTTCTGTTTACATAAGGTTTCTGTCTGTTTACATAAACATATGGGTCTAAATAAAAAAAGAACAGAAGAAAACGAGTTAAATAAAGTCCCCGCCTTTTTCTGAGAGAACACCATCCTCATTATAATTATTTTCAGCATTACCATCATGATCATCACGTTGCAGGCTAAGTAGAAGAGGATTAGTGCTCTCTTATTGCCTCTGTTACTCTCCCCAAAATCGATTTTCAGTAGAAATCCATCACTTTTTCTTTTGCGGAAGCATTCCATAATTACTGCGAGCGATTTAATTTTCTGATTAGCTTGCGAACTCTTAAGCAACACATCTCTAAGTACCAACCACACTTACACAGAAACTAAACATAACATATAAACATATATGTAAGATGCGCATAAAACTCACTACATAACCATATATGTATGTATGTGTATCTTGCAAACACTTCGCACGCTACAAGTGCATGGTTAATTTGAAATAATTATGTACACATCTGCTTATGCCTGATTATTTTGTTTTGTTCGTAAAACAAATATCGACTAGGAAACTAGGATTTGAACAACTTTGCTTATATGACGGAAAATATCTCATTGTAGTTTTCGTAATCATAACATGTCTTAAATTACATAAATTATAAACATCGGTAATTTCCAAACGCCTGTATCTGATATAATACGGGATTTTTTTAATTGGGCAACGAATGCGACGGCTAATTATATTTACGATTAACGGCAATAACTGTTGTCGTGAGGATCTTGTCAAACAATGCCGGAGTCGAAGAGCACTAAAAAACGTTGATTTGCCTTCAGATTAATCTATGCTTTGTAAACCTTACTACTCCATCGAATTCATAATATTTTTTTTTAGATAGTTATGAATTCACCAAAACAACGCCAGCGGTTTAATTGTTTTTCTGTCCTCAGAAACTTTGTTAATGACTTACAAGACAGTTTAGTTTCGCGAGGAAGAAGAGCTCACTAAGGATAGGAAAATCCTGGCGACTGGAACTCTCTATTGACAGGTCATCGAGACTATTGGGACTTGTCTGGTTTCGTGTGTCTGAAGAGATTGGCCCCTACCTATCCACACACTGCTCTCTCCAAGGGTATTAAGACACTCGATGTAATGCGCTGTTGTCGTACTCGCTGGAGTCGTTATTCATCGTTTACATTTAGTTTGTAAGACTTTGTGCTCCCTCGAATTCAGTACATGACGCCGGTGTCCACGTTAAACAACAGTGTTAGTTGAACATATGAAAAGTATAAAAGGCAGAAACTGAAATTTAACTTCAAATTGAAATGCTCCTAACAATGAAATATTTAAAAAACAAGTACACCACATTATCTAACGCAATTCTTATTTTTTTTCTAGAACACAGAATTTATATCTTGTTCCTGTGTAAAAGCAAATTTTTCAAGTGCGTATTTATGGAGAAACGGGAAATTAGTATAATACTATGGGCCAATTTTCATCACTACATATTAAAACTTACACTTTTCTGCCCTATAAAGAGTCAATTTTCATGAAAATCCCTATTAGGCGGTCCAAAGTTGCCATACCAATTTAAAATGCCCAAATACTATCACTTAGCAATAGAGAAATTTCGAAAAGTACAATTTTTTTCCATATTATGACTTTTCAGAATAGGGCGGTATATGGAGAATGGTCGAAAAAGTGGACCGATCCGAAACATTTTCAATAGCGTTCTTGGACCAAAACACGTTATTGTACCAAATTTCATCGGAATATCTGAAAAATCGCGACCCTTGTATGGGCAGGCTTCAGACGTACCAATTTAGATAATGATTCTAAATTGATCGGTGTAATAAAAAGTGGATCGCGCACTAACTTAATATACTCTGTGTCACAAGTGGTGTAGAGTGTAAATATATTATAATGGGTGATATAAACGCTCTCCGCGACTGGTATATGGTGGTTTAGTTGATTCCGTTCTGGGAATTTCGATGCCAAAGATGCACCTCCCAGTCACCGAAAAGATCGATGAAATTCTGCAACTTGTGCAGCAAAACAAGCACGCAAGCTGTCAGGAAATAACGAAAGCACTAGACATCAATCACATAACAGTTTGGAATGACATGAAAAGAGCAGGCTACAAAAAGAAGCCCAGAGGAAGGCCAAGAACTTTTACATCACCCATCTTTAGAAAAAATATATTTCTTCGCTTCTAACGTATTCACTGTTTACGGAAATCACAAAGAGTGATACGAAGAATAGCTCTACCTCTTCTAATCTGTGAGCTTATTTAATACTATGAAACGTAGTTGTTAATTTCACTCTCAAAACTGCTGTGCTACTTTAATAAAAAATGAAACCAAATTTTCAGATAATTTTCCGAAAAATGTAACCATTTTTTGCTTTGTAGATCGGCACTTTTATTTTAAAATTTTCGAATTTAATGAAATTGGAACGGATGCTTATTTCAAATGATAACCGATCGAACGATGATTGATCGTAGAGTTTTTTTTCCGTTTCAACCAAACACAAAATTGAACAAAACTTATTACGAAGCTGGCATAACTCATTTCTTCGACGGAATGATCTCCTTTTTATTGTAAACTTTTGCACTATTTATATAAGAAAAAGTTGACTTAGTATGTACAGAAGTGCCATTGGAAGTTCTGTTTGGTCCTCTTCGCCATATACTACATACATTTTCGATAAATTAACACATAAAAGTTGAAACTTTTCCTTAAAAAAGGTTTTTTGAGGCAAGACTTATAAATTGCTGTAGTTGTAGACACGTTAAAAGTCTTCTGGCCTTCGTTGACAATTGTGAAGTCTATGCGAATTTTGTGTTTGTTTAGAATAAGTTTCATTTGTTCCAAAAAATGACTCAATTGTGAAACTGCAGATAAGATTTTGACGCAATCGAAATAGAAATCGCAGAAATAGGACTGTCAGCGTGAAAAACAGTCTCGAAAAAAAGTCTTCAAAATATTACGTTTCAATTTTGGAAAAATTTTTGTTTTACTTCTAACCTGTGATAGCTGTACCGCACAAATCATCTGCGGCAGGATTGACCATAAAATTATATTAACCTCTTTAGCGCGTTCTATGACTATGTTCGCAAAAACGTATGGTGCGTAAGCATTACGTATAAATGCTTTAAAAAGCTACAGTTGCAATTTGATCTCAGTCGGTTGAGCATTAAAAAAAGTTCACCGCATGGTGAAGGCGGTTCTTAAAAAAAGTCTTTCTTGAGATATGTATAAGTTTTTAGTAATTTTGATTCTCTTGTCTTTCAAACACTAAACCACTCGTTGTTATATTATCGCTTCCTTTGGTTTGCAAAAGAAAATGCAAAAAAAGCACGCAATGTTCAAACTCGTTTATTTTTTTTTTGTTTTGGTTTTTTGGTTTTGCAAGTCGTAATTTCACAAAAAAGCTTTCATCATATACAAAACATTTTGGTGGCCCAGACGTAACAAAAATTATTAAAACATTCTGTTGAAAGTTTCTATGATCAAGTAAAATTGCCCAACAATTGAATACTCTGTTTAATCGTCAACATAGTCAAATACGTTGTCAGCGTCGTGATTAATCAAAGTGCATAAAAATGACACAATTAGTATAATTTCTGTCAAGAAAAAATTCGTATACAAACGTACAAACTTGACATATTTGTTAAAATAAATTCGATCAAATTTTTTATGAAAAAACGGATTGCGCAAAATATCCGCGCAGCAATAACAACGTAGGAGAAACATTTACATTTGGGTAGAAAATTAACAGTGGCTGATAAAAATATTCAGTTGTGCCAAAGCTCCGTTTTGTTTGTGCATAAATTTCTCAAAAATTGATTTTGCTTGTGTTTTTATTCAAAATTATAAACAATATATAAAAAAGTATTCATATATCGACCACGTTCACATAAAAGCTTCGCACTCCGAACTTTTCCTTTAAATCAAGATAGAAATAATAAGTAAGAAAGTTATATTCTGCGGAGGCCGAATCTTGTATACCCACCACTATGCTTTTCGCATTTTGCTCTCCAAGCTCTTTTATTTGATAACCATAGCGCTCATGTTATTAAGAAAAAATTAACTGCGGTGTCTACCATTTTCATCTTAAAAATAACCATTTTTAGGCAGATAATATGTTTTCAGTTGAGGAGTGTGCAAAATAATTTTATAAACATTCTGTCTTGTTTGCCTTACGATCAATAAGCACAAAACCGCAAAAAAGTGAAAACAACAAAATTTAACCACATGTAATTTTATGTGGGCATGGCCGATTGTTTCCATTTTTGTACGTAAAGAAGTAGAGTATTTCGTAATGTAAATGTGGAAAATTTCAACCTTCTTTTATAATTTCCGGTTACCGGTAAAAAATCACAAAATTTTTGGTAAAAAAAGAAGCTGCATTCAGTTTAAACTCCACTGCGCGCTTCCGTTCCGACCGATTTATCCCATCTTCAATAGCAAGCTGCGTGCAGAAGCTTCTAACGTTTCTATTAAAGTTTAGGTCGATATTTTCATTTTTGCGACCAGGGGAGTGCCTACAACACACACCACTCAGAATCACAGACGGTCAGACTGTCAATCAATTCAGATTTTTACGCTGATCAAGAATGTATATACTTTATAGCTCTGAAGCCTCATTTTGGGTGTTACATACATTGTGGTAAAAAAGTGAGTATACCCCCATCTTACAGCGGTGGGTATAAAAATGTGACGCCACGCAAAAAAAGTGTCACATCAATTTTGAATGAATTGATTGATTCAAACACATTGCTCAGCATTGAGCAGCTAAGAGAATACGATGAAACAAAGCCTCTAGGAGGTATAAAAATCCTAGAAAAGATAAAGAAAAGTTTTCATGAAGCGCCATCCTCTTTGCAATAGGTCGATAATAATCAATGCGGAATAAATAATCGATCTAATTGCAGCTCGTTATACGTTGAACTAAAACATAAGCTCAATGCTCAATTACATATTATACAAAGACTTCATGAATTTTCGTTGGAAGACAATTCAGCGTCTCTTCCTCAACTTATCCTAAACCAAATTTTTCACAATTGCAAATATCGCAATTTTCGGGGGCATATAAAGATTGTCCAAATTTCTTTGCCATTTTTACAACTGTCATCGACAACGACCATGATTTAAACAACATTGAAAAACTGCAAATTTTTCGAGCTAGTTTAAAGGATGATGCTTTAGACGCCATTTCATCGTAACAAACTTCATCATAACAAACTTCTTAACTTTCAGAGACAATTAAGGAGGTTTTTGAGTTGAAAGGCCCTGAGAAGGGCAATTCTGTAAGCTACTGACAAGTTTAAAGCTTGTATGCGTGGACTGAAATCTATATGCACAAAAAAGCAAATTGCGAATGGATTCTTGCCGTATTTAATAACAGCAAAGTTTAATGCGCACTCGCGAGTGAAATCGGAACAGCCTTTATCTGTTAACAAGTTTCCGTCGTAGTCTTCCCTGAAATCGTTCTTCGATAACAGGTGCATTGTGCCAAAAAATATGCAAAGTTTTGACGCAGAAAAATCCTAACCATCCAGACAGCAAAAGGGCTTCTTCAAGTGATCGAAATGCTCTTGTGGTCGCAACTGCTCCATTGCGCTCTTGTACATTTTGTGTCTCCCACGAGCACTACATTATTAATTGTTCTCGTTTTCGAAATTTATGACTGTTACAACGCCATGAGGTAGCCAGTAGATTGGAATCGCAAATCAACTGTTTAAGAAAAGGGCATACAATAAAAAATTGCAAATCTCTTTACTGTGGTCATTGTCCCGCTAAACATCATTCATTATTGCACTTCGTTAATGTTGTTGTCGAGTTTATTCAAATTTTGCTCATATTTACAGAACAGTCTGCTACTTCTACAAATTCTTATTATACATCTTTCATGATTATCAACCACCCACCTCAACTCCAAATATCTTCGCTATCTTCTAATGTGTTGTTGTCTAAAGCGGCAATCAAAGTAAAAGATCGTTATGGTTCATACGTTTCCTGTCGTGCCATTTCATATTCAGCATCCCAACTGAATTTTATCACAACTCATTTGTCAAATGAAGTTCAGCTAAGAACAAGGAAATTATCTGTTGCCATTTCTAGCATAGGTTGTGATATTTTCGTTGAAAATAAATTCCTGGTAAGTTCCTGGATTTTTTGGCAATGGATTTTCGACTTCAAAGTCATGCTCATCAATAAGAAGCGTCAGACCTATTTAGAATGCAAAAGAAATTTGGGTACGCTAGATAGGTTTTTCTAAGAAGTTGAATATAATTTCAACGTATTTCGTCTTGCAACCAATGAACACATTACTTGCCAGCGATGGTTTTAAAAAAAAAATTGATGCAGGCCTGCTAAAAGTACAACCACAACGTTACGTTTTCAATTTCTAAAATTTCATGATAGCAATGATGTAATAAGACTTTGGGTCTTTTTTGGAATCATAAAACCGATAATTAAATTTTTTCGTTTTCACATACGGTAAATGCAGCTACGAACTACGCCGTATTGTCTACTATAGCTCGTCTCTATGATCTTCTCGGTTTACTTGGCCCAATAATCAGAAAAGTCAAAATATTTATGCAGACTGTATAGCAAAATAATCTGCAGTGGTATGAAAGCTTACGCTATTCACTCGGAAAGGTTTGGCTTTCGTCTCAAATTTTCCTGTTGTACGCAAATTTGTGTTCCCTCGTTTTCTATCGATACAAACAGCGTAAAGCGTCCGCATCGACTCACGATCTAAGTTAGATGATGTCGTCAAAGCCTGTCTAGTACGTTGGAAGTCGAGAACAGCACCCTTGAAAACTGTCAACGCTCGTATTATCAGCAGCATTACTGTTATCGCAAAAGCATTACCAGTTCATTACCCAATTAGCATGAAGTTCATTGTCGCTCGGATTCAATGGTCATTTTATTATAGTTGCGGGTGCAGTCACTTAATTTTAAAACGACGTAACCAATTGTTCACCAACAAAATTACGTAGCATTACGCTTTAACCAAGTTAAATCCGGCGGATATTTTATCGAAAGCAGCGTCTCTAGAAGAACTTCTACATTCAAATTTTCAAAAGAAACGTTGTTAAGAAACGGTATTTCTTCTAATTAGCCAACGAATCTAACCTTTCTAACTGACCTACCGGAGAGAAAGCGTACAATCTTATGAGCCAGTTCACTATGCAAATGCCCGGAAAGCTGCAAATGCCTTAATCCGTTAACTAGAGCGTATTTTTGGGTACGGTTACAAAATCGTTATTTTGAAGTTTGGAGTAAATCAGTAGACGAAAGATGGTCGTCTTACGCCGATCGATCTAAAAATGGTTGCGAATCAATTGACTCCCAAAATGCAGCAGACACTTTTCGCAGGAGAATATAAAGCCCTAAGGCCAAACCAAAATATCGCATCCGCAAGAAGGTTTTGTCACTTGCGTTATTTGTTGATTCAGCAAATCTAATTTGTGTTGGCGGGAGACTTTTAAACTTGAATGTGAGCTTCGAAACTCGATATGCCATTATATTATCAAAATCCTTTTTTCAATAAAGCCCAACCCATGCATTCTCATCAAAGGTTTTGGCATACCACGTCGCAGTACTTTCTCGTAGAACAAGAAACGTCTATGTAAGCTTTAGAAATATTAAATGTGCAGCAGCGAAAACATCGATACTGCCTATTCATTATGATCCTGGTTGAATACAGAGTGATATCAATAGGGGAAACATGTTTGTGGTATGTTTGCCCATGCAAATTATTAGCTGCGTTTGCCTTATTCAAACGCAACGTAATACATTGGTTCACATAATTTTGAAAATTTTGCGATTGTGGTTAATTTTAAAAAGAACAAAAAATTTTTTTCAAGATAAAAGAAGAATTAAAGATGGTCTGAATCATGAGAGGAATCTTGACGTCCCTATAAGAATTTCCATGGAAGATTATATTTTGTTTATTTCTTTTCAATTTCTCTATGTTTGTCGAATTCAGTTATAAATATTCGTTTAGTTATCATTTATACCAGTAAAGAAACTACAAACGTCTACTACTCTCCAACTTCTAACAATGTCGTTATCACACTACAAAGTCTCACTGGCCTAAAGCGGCAAACAACCCAAGCAAATCTTAACTTGATATAAGAAGCAAGCAAGAAACATGCAGAAAGCAGTAAGGTAGACCTTAGCCGTGCTCATAGTTTCTAGAGAGTGTGCAAACAAGGACGACCGATTGGCGACGACTTTCTGAATACAATGTATTGAAGGAATATAAACCCAATCGGAAGGTTTGAGGTACTCAGCCACATATTCAAATATCAATTACGACACAATGCGTGAAAGTAAATTATACACTTATTGGTTATCCTTATTCGAAAGGTAAGTAACTTAAAAATTTGCAACGTACTGTTTATCTTGGTGACGACCTTAAGTAATCAGTCTTGGGAAATGTGTTTCAACCGTGCGCTTATGTGTTGCTATTCCGAATAATAATTTTGCCCTTGCGAACATTCACTTTGATTTTTTTTTTATTTTAACGAAAATGGACTTTTAATTATATGGAAGACTTCCAGAAATGCTGTCAGCCTAACAGAAGAACGGTTTAATATGTTAGCATCAAATTATTTAAGTCTGCATCCACATCAAAAAATGATTTTCGCTAAGTTAAGATGATAACTGTTCTTATCCTTGGATCTAGTCCCGCATCCGAAGATAAATATAGTTTGTTTCTATGTAGTCCATTAGTGCCAGATTACCTGCGCACATTAACGAAAAATTGTGTAAATATGTTACCACTTAGAGATTTCTAATACTCGAAATTTTTGAAATTTTAAACAGTGATGCATATTAATATAATAATTTTTCGTATGTAACCTGAGGAGAAGAACTCGGCTTTACAGACCATACAGATTTCATAAATTTAATAGGGGCGTGCAACGCGTTAACCTTAGGAGCTGTAAGAAATAAGCACTTTCTACTACGATATAAGATTTGACTTCTGATCTTATGCCGCTTATGCATAAGGGATAAAAAACAAAAAAGGATAAATTTAATTAAAACTGAAAATGCGCCCGACGTTTTCACTCCCTCGCACTTGATCTATTTGCTGATGCCTACACGCACCGCTGCCATAGAAATTTTCTTATGAGCATTAAAATACTTAATGCATATACGTTGTATACTAACAAGAAGCGAACGTTAAATATGCTCATTGTGAGAATACGTTGACGTCAATATCTATATTATTGAACATACGCCAACTTACGAATACGGTAAGAATTTGTGGATACACCGCAATAAACTCGAGGCTTAAAAAGATTTCATACGTTGAAAACACCACTGCTTCCAGTTTATTAGTTACGCTGCATCTCATAAAACATTAAATTTTTATTACATCTGTTACTGTTGATCACTCTCTTGACTGCCTATTTAACTTTATTCCCAGCAAAGCAAACGTGGAGGCTCGTCTATGTGGATTCCCGTGGAGAATTTACTTTCATTCTTACTTTCAATACGCATTAAGAATATATGAGTTTCAGAAACAAATTCGTATCTTAGTATTGGTGTTGTCAGTGATAGTAGCTGAAAACAATTTCTTTTCATATACATATGTATGTTCCTTTTACATCGTTTTAGTTCCTTTTGTTTTGTTTTTTTATTTAAAATTGCTGATCATAATAACATTGTGAGGAAGACTACTATGGAGACGCAGACGTGCCAACACGCACACCTGCAATAACGTATGCGATTTGTACAACTGAAATGTCCAATATTTACGCCTTTGCTACATACGATACTGTTGACATCAGGATAGTTCCTGAGAATTATGATGTGTGTTTGTTTGCACAACAAGCAAATTTTTGTTATCTTGTTTAGTGAAAGGGCGTCAACAATCTCAAAATTTTGTACTTCTTTTCGATTCAACGAATAAATGGAGAAGACATTTTTCAATCACTTTATTTTAGAACGGAGAGATTGAACCTGTAGTTTTCATAATCAAATCTACAAAGCCGTAACATTGAATGGAATGCAAAGTAAGGAAAGAGTAGTAGAAAAAATAGGTTATGGAGACATTAAAAAGCAACACCGGAGTGATTTCCGCACGGCATTTTTAACTTAAGTGGCTTCATGACAACATATTGCTAGGTTAAATTTGAATCTCAAAATAATCCCTTGAACTGTATGTCTATAACCAAAGAAGCATGCCGAGGGTTTTAAAAATACCGGTTTTTCTGTGCTAGAAAAGAATTTGAATTATAATGTACAAATTTCATAAGAACAGAAGAAAAATAGGTAGCTTTTATCAATTAGTAAAAGTTCAATTACCTTGTGCTTGTCTTTAAAAGTTTTGATTTTAATATTTTAATATTTCAAAACAAATAATAAAAGTGTATAATAAACGGAAGATTTTTGTCATGATTTTGTGAAATGTGAGCAAAGGCGGAAGTATAAAAAAACTTATTTTTAGAAATATTTATTAATTAATTTCTTTACATTGTAGGGAAAAGATTGCTGAAACATTTGAGAGATGAGAACGACCCGTTCCAACTTCGACGTTTCGACGTAACTACTTATTCAAGAGAAGAATTTTATAGTCATGAAAATGTAGCGTGTATAATTTGTGAATGATGCATTCTGCACAATATTCTTAGGGAAGAAGGTATTAAAGCTGAAAGGTGATCAGATTCAACTAATTCTATGGACAAAAGCATTTAAAAAAATGTAAAAGCTCCATATGGCTCACTTTAAAAACTTAAAAACGTAAAACAAATTTAATTCAAATAAGCCCTCTTAGTTGATTCTGCCAATGCATTAACGACTGAAATTAAGGTTACCATTATTTTAAATACGTACTTTTCTATATACTCCTTTGTACTTAGTTCTTTGCTATTCTGGGCATTTCTGGTAGTCTCAGTCATACAATTTAATTTTGCTACCAATTCCTCCCATAAATTTTACATTTGCTGCGGGTTGTCGCACTAATTTTATTTTTTTTTTTAATATCTGGGTATTTTTCGACAAACGCCAAATAAGAGTTTAATTGCTCTTGAGCGCATTTTAATCACCTCTTTTACGAATTGCACACGCTCAAAACAACATATTAATTGCTAAATTAAACTTATGCATTAGTAATTGACTGTTTCATAGTTTTCTTCTCCTTTGCAAACTCGTATATTTTCTTTTCCGTGACACCTCAACTTGTGATTTTCCTAAACTAACAAGTCTGTTTTTGCGTAAAATTGTAATTGAAGAGTTCTGCTACGACTTGTGCTTCACAATACAAAATTTGAAACGAAGTGACAGCAACGATCGGGAGCAAACGCAAACATAAATGTTATGATAGTTGAACAATAAAAACGCCAGCGGCAGGGTTTTATGCTATCTTTGTCATCTTCCAACGGTTATAAAATTAGCACTTATCATCGTTCCTACCACTTCGTATCAAATTTCGTATTCCAAAGTAGGAGTAGTAACAAAACTTTCCAATATAACTCTTGCACTAACAGCCATATTTTAGTGTTGTTACCGTTCAACTATCATAATATTTCTGCTTTTGTTTTTCTGCCATAGTTGTAGTCACTTCGTATAACATTTCGTGTTCTGACCCAAAAGTGACAGCCAAGATCTGCAATAACAATTTTGCGCTAAAACAGGGTTGTTAGTTTATGAAAATGATAAGTTGAATTGTCAAAAACTAGAAAATGTGCCATATAGCAAAGGAAAAAAAGTAATTACAAGGTAGAAAACAAGATAGAAAATAGTAAATTATTGACGCCAGTTTTAATATAACAATTAATATATTTTTTTATGCGTGTGTAGATCGTAAAAGAAGTTAGAAGAAGAAGTTATGAATGAAAATGAAATGAAAAATGTATGGGACGAACTGGCTGCAAGTGCGTAAAAATGGAAAGAAGTGCCTATAAATGAAAATATGAAAAAGTATTTAATTAAATAATGTTAATTTTTGCTCGTAGATTTGATCAAACGTTTTATCAATCGAATGAAATTGATTAATAAATATATTTAAAAAAAAAAATATTCTTATATTCCTACTTTTGCCTAATTTCCGCGAAATTACATAAAAACATTTTACTTATTTTTTTTCTATTTTGCATAGACTTTTCTTTTATAATTTGTGCAAATTTTTAAAAGATTTGTCGTTACAATGTTGCACTACACTTTCCTATTATAATAACTTACTGCGATCTTCTGAAAAGTACCATGAAACCATGTCATGTTGTTGTAGTCTCCGCACTTACGCTTAAACGTCACAATGCCAAAACCGCATAAAAAATGAAAAGAATAGCGGTCCAGTTGCTTGGCAGTATGGCAGTGTACGAAATAAGGGACCTGAAACAATAACGCGTTATTCCTATTCTCGTGTTGGGAAGTTTGCAAATTTTTTCAAAACTTGATGGACTTGGATTGACAAATTTTGCATGTATACATACTTTAAAAGAAAAAAAGCACTAAAAGAAATGGTGATCGTTTATTTTAAAGCCATTTATTTAATTTTTGTTTATCCTACACTAATGCAAATTTTTTTTATGTTATGTGGTTTGTAACTTTGATTTATATCATGCATCCTTCAGTAAGAATTATTCTGAGGAAATATATTCATTAAATTGTTTTATTAGAGACTGATAAATGTTAACTTCCAAATTATGAAGTAATTAATACTCAAGAATTTTTTATCTAACCAATTTCCTTTACCACTAATCAGTGAACAAGTTCGTTTACGTTTATATTAACTTTATTATTATTATTTTTTATAAATTGCGAAGAAAATTTTATTATTAAAAATTTTATGTTATTTTTTTATTATTCATAAACTACAATGGTCGTATTGATAAAAATGTAAGTGTATATTAGTTGATCTGTAAGATCTAGCATGGTTGCTTCCATCCTAACTCGAAATTTACTCCTGTCCTAAAAGCTTTCTGTATTCGGACTCTTACCTAACTTCTGCAAGGTTGCGGAATTCCTGCGTTTCCACAATTTCGATGGTGACTCCAATTCACGCGTGCCCGTGGACACAGTCCGCCTAAGTTTTTCGTGGAATATATTAGTCTCCCGTTTTGTGTGTTTGCAAATTAGATCTTACGGAACCGATTCTACCGTGTTGTAAAAGTTGGCGTTTCGGTCACACAGACAGAGTCTTTATGCGTCAAAAGTCGCTTCGTCTTTCCTGTGGCGTAAGCCACGAATGCACCAACATTTGTCTTCAATTTAAAAAATGAATCAACTGTAAGCATGAGCATTCATCAAATTCGAAAACCTGTCCTTCTTATAAAAACTTTGCAAAGTCCAAAAGAGATGCAGCTAATCTTCTGAAGCCTCAAATTTGCACCTTTTCTCGAAGTACTTACGCTCATACAAGCAATAATTTTTCAATTTCTATAGAGAGTTTCTTTAAATTCTCTCAACCGACTTCACAATCGACAATCAGGCGAGTCAGTACTGAGACTGCTATCTTGGTTCCAATTAAAAAGATGATAAATCTTGATATCGTCGTCTCCTCTTCTAAAAGAAAGTCTCTAATTTCGGAGATCCTGGCACCCATTACAGTTAATCTTTCCTCTGATCACGAAATGACTGTTGATCGCTGAACTCATTCAAAAATTATTTTGGTTCGCCCTCGGGCGGGCGAGTAATATGTATATTTTAATAAAAAAAAATAACGTGAGCATGAATTAGTCTATCAACAAGTCGTTAAACTTAGAACTTAATATACAATTTCTTAATGCGGACATATGGTGCGAAAAAAGTCGAACCAACCGTAAACCTTTTATTCCGCAAATGTTTCGGAAAAATTTTTTGAGAAATTACGCAACATTTCTCATTCAGGTGCAAAGGCTACAGACAAAGTCATCACAGTTTGTTATTTTTGGCCAAAGATGAATCAAGAAATCAGTCTCAACTAAAAATGAGTTGGCCACATTAAACCGCCAAATAAAGAATCCTTATACCGAAAGGCCGTTAGGAACACATATACTTAGATATAATTGGCCCGTTACATCGATCTGACACAGCTATATACTTATAATTGTCGCCCGTTGGCCGGGAGCGTCTTATAGTCCCACGTAAAAAATTCATATCCAAGATGTCTTCCGAGTGAAACAAATTCTTAAGGACTCATGAAGTAGCTACTTCAACCTGCCACCGTCAAGCGGACGGAATGGTTGAAAGCATACAGACAACACAGGCAACCCATATTAATAGCTAGGGATCAGGTAGATTAGTGGACTGATAAGCTCACACATCAAAGTAGTTTTTTTTTTAATTTGTAATAAAAACTAAAAGTTGGAAAATATTGTTACGGAAATTCCAAATCCAGTTCATTCCAACGAATTGATTTTCCAAAAAAATAAATTGCGTAAAGAGGGAAAACCCAAGTGCACATTCGCGGCACGAGGAAAACGATTAGCGGAAAAGCAGGTTAACGAATTAAAAATGATGACATGAACTTAGGTAATAGTAACATGCTTGTAAAAATCTATATAAACAATATATTTTCAAATGGCAGAGTCCGTCGGACAAGAACATTTGAGTCGAAAAAGTCAAAGATATTGATTGTAAATAAAGAAAATTTTAATGAAAACTTGCAAATGTATTTCTCTTAAAAAGAATATCCACGATCTATGGATACGAACCGTATCCGAGAGAAGCGAATTTCGTAACAATATCAAAATGAATTTTCGTTTATTTTAGATACTGATTCGTGCCATTTTTAATGTGCAAATGATTTCATGTAAAGACCGGACTTCTGTAATAACTCAAATCTGGAACACCAAGTTTTACCACTTTCCCACATAAATCTAGTCTTATTTCGTCAGCAATATAAATAATCTGAATAAGGGCATTAAGAATAGGATTTGTGTATTATAAGATTTACGTCCTGTTTTTAAGGTACATTCGAACGCTACTACTACAGAACTTTTATGCGACAAAAAGGTTACACTTTCTGGAGAGATTACAGCATCCAGTTCCGAATTTCAAAATTATGTAACATGATGTCTGTAAATCCTCTCTGGCCATCTGAACATAGAACTACGGACTGTATTATTTTTAAGGGCTCACTTCAGGGCCGTTTGAAGAGGATCGGGGGCTCTGGAGATGAACGCACATGTCATTCGTGAGCTAGGGGTCTTCAATTTTTCGTCCCACGGATACCTTGCATACGCTTACATCTAAAATAAATACACGTTGCTTACAGGAATAAATGGACGGACGTAACCTACTTGCCGAATGGGCGGTTCATAAGCCTTTGGCCATTCTCTACGTTACCTTGTTCTTCGACCCATGACTTGCAATGAGTGTCTTCGAAGGTGGGTCCAATGACCCTCTAACTTTTCCTCTTGCACTGCACAAGAAAAACTTTAGTGCATTTTTATATTTTTTCTTTTCCTTTTCATGTTGCTTTTAATAACAAAAAAATATTGATGTCTATATGTTAATTAAAAGGGAACGAATTAAATAGATTTTTATTATATATATGACTACTTATGTACTAAACAGCTTATATATATGCATAGTATATACTTAAAATAAATACAATGAGAAACCTACCATACAGGTTGTGTGCTACTGAAGATGTTGATGTAATTGTTATTATAGATGAAGAAGACATTGTGTACAATTGATAAGGTCACAATGAAAGTTGTATTGTAATTGTGTTGTGGTTTAATTATAAAGATGGATAGTGTACATCTTGCCTATAGCTGCTGATGCGTTGGTTGTATTTTTCGATATAAATTTTTGCTTCATAATAATATTATTTATTTTTTAAGACATTTTCGCAGTAACTTTTGTAATTTTTACCTACTCAATGGCGTCCAGTACTTTTTTTTAACAATGTGAAATTGGCATTTACAAGGAAAATTAATTTCCAAATTTCTTTAATTTGTAGTGTGTTGTCTAAACAAAATTGTTATCAGCAAATAAAAAAATTTTTAATAGTTTCCATTAGTTTCTTTCCGTTAGAAAAATAAGTCTGACTCGACATTGTTGTACAATTTTCTTGATTACAATTGACACAAAGCGATCGCGAGTTTATTATTCATTGTTGATGGCATTTTTATGCACTATGATAACAAAGATTTCCAAGTGAAAACGAGAAATGTTTGTTCAATTATAACTCCTAACTGTCCAAGCACCCTGACAATTTCTGGGCTTTATTTACCTTTTTCTTCGAAGTTCTTGTTTTATTATTAACCACTCGCAAACTGCACAAGAATGCAGGAATTTGTTCTCGAAATTCTTCTTCGCAAAATCGTTCAAACTTTTCCTTCTACTTTCAGTCTTCCTCTTTTCTGCTTTACCTTTAAAGGCTCGCCTCTGTAACAAATGTTACAAGATATAACTACGTGTTAAAAGAACATTTCAGACAGCTTTTCTCAAAAATCACGCCTCATCAAAATACCAAAGCTGGAATTTATATTCATAAAGACCTAAAGACTTAACTACGAATACGCCTTTGTTCGTTAAATTAGCAAACTCTCACTCCACTCTACATATAAGGAACCCTAGAAAGTTTTGTTCACAGATAACAATGTTTTTCAAATGCACATTCACATTCAAATCAAGACTATTCCTACAGAGGGAGTGAAGTCTGCCATTTTCGAACATAAAATAAGTTCTTCAAATACACATAGGAAACACACTAAATATAGCACATTCAATTTGTCATAAAAGAGGGAGTGATTGTGGTGATACTATATAACCGTAACACTCTAATTAGTTTTCAGTAATTATAAGCTGCCTAAATTTGTAAGTATAGGTAAACACTAAGAAAAATATTTGTTTCAATTCTCTTAAAAAATTCAAAATAAAAATCGTTAAAAAAGTAATAAATTTAATAAAAGCAAACTTTTATAAAATATTATGTCATGTATGTCCTGAAATCGGCCATGTCCACATCTGTCCGTCCGTCTGTTGTCTAATGTCTGTCCACGTATGGTTAGGTTTAACCTAAAGGTCGGAATTTTTAAGGTTTTCTTAAGACATTCATTGACATCTTTTGGCTCAAGTACAAATCTTGTTGTAAATAGAGTACGCCATATTTTAGATAAACTGTACAATTTTCATAATTTTGATAAAAATAGTATTTCGCCATTATTAAAATATTTAAATTTTGAATGATAAGTAAATTTATTCTTTCCTGTTTTTTTGCTTTTTACTCTAACTGTTCAATTAATACTCTTAATTCGCCAGAGCTTGTAATCAATTGCGTATCATCAATCTGTCCATACGTCATCATATACTGTCGCTTTAATTGACAAAGCACAAAAGATCAACAAATAGTAAAAACTCACCACTCTGAATCAATTGGTCTTATCACCAATAGACCTAAACCATTTTGCTAAACAAACCGGAAAAAAAGGCAAGTAAATGATTCCTTTGTTCGTATTACTTTATTTTGAAGTAGAGGAACATCGAAATTGACGGAAAAGAAACCCTGTAAGAGGAAAGAAACCTTGTAAAACTTGAAAATGTGTAACTAAATGATTTATTCAACAAGGTGAATTAGAATATACATATTGGTACATGTAGTTTTTCTGCAAAAGTTTTGAGTATCAAAAGAGGCTTTTGAATACATTTTAGGCATAGTTAGTGCGAGTAACTTCTTGTTGCGCTTTTCATGCTGTTGTGTCGCGCTGTTGTACAATAAACGATGATCGAAGTACCGTTAATATTTATTGAAATAAATGCATGCGTAGATACATTTACTTTCGTAAACCCACAAAATATAAAAAAGATGTCATTCGCAGCGTTATGCAACACTTGTCCTACTTAGTTATAAGACGAGCTTAGAAGAATAGATTATTTAATAAATTTAAAAAAGTGGGTCCGCAGTTGATTTTTCCCGTTATACGTGTGCTAAAAGTACATATTTCGCAGTTGAAAAAAGGTGTTATAGCGATTATATGCATAAAATGCGTGCAAATTTTATGACAAATCCTAAAACGTTTTATATATTCATTGAATCAAAGCGTAGAATACATATGCGTTATAGTAACAAAGAATCATCTGAACCTATGCAAATAGCTAATATGTTTGCCAATTTTTTCAGATCAGGTATTCGACGAACATGCTCACTCATTTGGAATACAATCGTTTGACATCTTTCACCGGTTTGCTCTTAATGCGAAGCGTTGCGATGCGAAGAAGCGTCTATTGGTCTACAAAATTTAAAACATTGCACCAGGACGAGCACTGACGTTATTCCACCTTGCATTATTATTAACGCCGCTAGCAAATATCATCAATATATCGCTTTCTACTGGCGTATTCCGCGTATTCCCCTTCATAAAAAAGTGTGTCTGACACTATAGCAATAATTGCAGAAGAATTGCTGAACTTTTATGCCGAAATTAATTCTGTCGCTTGTAATAAATTTTGAAGTATACTGTAATATTTAAACAACTTATATTTATTTTTGAGTAACGTAGTAACATATGAAAACTTTGTATGTTTTTCTTATAGGTTTTTTTCCTTATAATAAGTATATTCCCCACCTCTATTCGCCATTCCACACTTCGCAAATTAAATGTATGTGGTCTTCGTGGTCAAAGCATTCTTGACATTTTTCGTTCTCGTAATTTAACAGCTTACGTCGCAATCTTTTCTTTTTTTAAATTATATGATCAAAATATATGTGAACGTTGACAGTCAACGTGATGCCGTTCTAAAAGTAAGGCTAATTAAAATATGGTATCTCTGAATATGACAACTTACGGTGACTTACATTGCTACACTGGTTCTGTCTATAATGATGTCTTTTCCAAATCTATGAATATATTCGGTTCTACCTGGGGCATTGAATTCAATACATTCACTGTTCTCTCCCTATACCCGTCAATACCACAACTTGGGGTATTTGCACAAAAACTTGCTAAAGACGACGTCTGGTATAAGCGATTTTTCTTTGCAAAAACGTGCCACATAACATAGGAAATTCACATAACACCCATTGATTTGTAAATATTCTGTAGCTGTTTTTCTCTCAAATTCAATTTATGAACCTACTCTCTTTTACACTTTTTTGCTCTCACACCCATCAATTCCTTCACATAACTTTTTAACTTTTTAACAATGCATTAATGCATGCAGATTTAGCTTGCACTAGTGGTGGTATTAACCTATCCTTTAGTAGATTAAGAAGTTTTTGACATTTTTCGTTCCATTCAAATTTTTGTTTCCTTTTTTAGCAAATTGTTGAAATTCTTTGCAATGCTTTCAAAATCTTTGATAAATTTTCTGTGGTAATTGCAGAATACGATAAATCTTTCTACTTTGTCATGTTTTGTTGGTTTGGGGTAGTTTTTAATTTGAAGGGGCCTGGTTTTGTATCGTGAGTTATGATGAGGTATCCTAAATATTTGAGTTCTGGTTTTAGGAAACAACATTTTTCCGTGTTTGCTTTACATTGCACTTCTCTAATTTTTTTAAAACTTTTATCAAATTAGTGTTATGACCAATTGATATGTAGAATAATGTCGTCAACATAATTAGGGACTTTTCCATCTAATCCTGAGAGGGCTATTGTAAGCATTCTTTGAAAGTCATTGGATGTGGAAAATCAGTTAAACGTCCTGATTTCTTATCTAATTCTATTTGGTGGAATGAGTTGGTCCTATTTAAAGTGGGGAAGTACTTAGCTCTTCCTAATTTGTCAAGGACGGCGTCTAATCTGGTTAAAGGAAATTTATCATTGACTATTTTTTCATAAAGTTTCATAAACTTTTCTAAAAGCTACAACTGCTAATCTTCTAACTAATCTTCATTTCTTCGTGCCGGTCTGATTTTTCTTTGTTACTAATAGTAAAAGCGGATTATAATCTGTCTGAATTGGCGTTGCCAATCGGTTAGTTGATCACATTCGAAGTGTCTCAACCAAGATTCCGTTCTTATTTTTTTGAATAGAGAAATGGATTAGGCCCTTAGACCCATAATCCAGTAATGTAATTTAAGTTTTTAATTTCAAAGTTTTAAGAATTATTGGTAATGTTAAATTACTTGATGATGCTTTTATTCGATTTTTAGATTTTTGATTTATAGGTTATGTTTGACTAATTGGTGATGAAATTCTCTTTGTTCAAATGAGTAACATGCTGAGGTCGGTTGTGAACACCCCAACAACAGCATGTATACTCAGATTCCGTTCTTACTTATATAGTTCTTACTTATTACAGCATCCCTATAATACTTACAAGAATAACTGCTTGCTATAAAAGAAAATACATGTATTCTACTTTAAATACGTAGCAATAACTTATAACTACGTACAGGGCCAACGCAAGTCTGCGACTTTGGTCCTTACATTACATACGTTGGGGGTTGGTCATTCACTTTAATTTTTTAACGGGTTAGCTTTCAAATAAAATACTGACTGGTACTTTTGAAAATTTAAATAACTTGTATTCTTTGGTTTTCATCGGCTGTACCTTTTTTCAATAGCCACTTGTTGCGTCAAAAATTTTGCTTTTCTGAGAATATGGAATTTAGAGTTTTGCCTCTTCTGAGAATAAGCGTCAAAAATTTTGCCAAGCAATTTAGCCACTTGTTGCGTCAAAAATTTTTCTTTTTCTGAGAATATGAAATTTCGAGTTTTGCCTCTTCTGAGAATAAGCGTCAAAAATTTTGACTTTTCTGAGAATAAGCGTCAAGAATTAGCCTTTTCTGAGAATAAGCGTCAAAAATTTTGCCTTTTCTGAGAGTAAGCGTCAAAAATTACACATGGAGAGAGAGATTTTCAGTCATTGTAAATCAAGTAAGAGCAGAGCATAGTTGAAGCGCTCAACAAGAGAGGGTAGATGAGACACTTAACCAGATTAATAACTTTTTTCTGTGCATTAATTTGCTATACATTAACTATGCTAATATACCACATTATATCTTACACATCGGAATTTGCCCCTCGTTTTTTTGTTCTATATTACGTGACGGACAAGTAATATGCGTATTTTAGTGGAAACTGTAAAAAAAAAACAACGCGGCCGAAGTATAACACACAAAATTTATAAACAAATTCTTTAATCAAATAGTCACTAAAATAAATAAATAACATCACATATCAAGTCTAATCCCAACTTTACTAAGGCCCAAACAAATTTTTAAAAGAATTTTGTAAAAATGTTGAAGGAAAAAATTTTTCATATGTTTTCTTTTGAATTCGCTATACCTCCCTTTGATTTCGCTATACCTGCTTTTGAATTCGCTATACCTCCTTTTGAATTCGCTATACCACCCTTTGGATTCGCTATATCTCCCTTTGATTTCAGAACTCTACGTTCACGTTGGTCCTTTTTTAAACATCCCAACGAATTTTCGGTTGTTAATTTGCTGAACATCAGAAGAAAAAGAAGAAATATATCAATAAACACGTTTAACAGTGGGCTGGCTCAACAGGTTAGGGACATTGGATAAGGAAATGGCATCAAAAGTAGAAGAATTTTCCGATACTCAGAGTACTAAAATTAGTGGACATAATAACAAACTGCGGATAAGTATATGGATGCAAGAGCTGAAATTATAGTGCCGATGGAACCTAAAATAGTAGGGATGGCGAAAAATATAAAAACGTCGTTAGAAATATGGAAATATTTAGAAAATACATATGACCGCAAGTCAACAAGAAGGAAAGTCGAGTGCTACCGTAAGCTGTTAACAATGAAAATAACTGAAAATCAAAACATTTCCGACTTTTTAATTGAATTTGACGTACGTCTTTCATATCAAACAGAAATGGGCGCAAAAATCGATGAAGATCTGCTCACTAGATCTCTGTTGAATCCACTACGAGAGAAGTTCCCAGCATTAAAGCCACTGTAGACACGATTAACGAGTCCCCAACCTTAAAGACAAGACTATTGGAAATTGGTGACAAAGATAAAATTAGTGACGGACATGTCTTTGTTCGTTCGTAAAGACGACAATTTTGATGGAAAAGTTGAATTAACGAAAAACAATCAGATGTAAAAGGTGTTGGAAATGTGCAGCTTACATCAAAAGTGAGCGGGCAAATGAAAACCGTAGATTTTCTAAAAATATAGACCGTAGATATGGTAAATAATCAAGTTGTAATCGAAGCTGAAAAGTGAGATGTACTTCACATAGTGGATACTTAGTGGATAAAGCTCATATAGTTAAAAAAATATTAGAGAAAATTGAAGAAAATCACAGCAGATACGCCCATTTGAATCAAATCAATTAAAAGAAAGTTTTGGTCAAAGGGATACCTAAATTGAAAATATATGAAATATATGATTTCATGGAAAACAGTTTCATCTATCCTTTCCGTGTAGAAACAACAAGTCTTCAAATAAAATTTTAGAACTCATTCATAGAGATTTGTGTGGTCCGATGAAAATAGAATCATTGGGCAAATGCACATATTTTGCAATATTTATTGATGATTACTCTACAAAAGTTTTCGTATATTTTTTGAGAAGAAAGAATATCTGCAATAGAATCTATCAAGCGAAGGCTAAGGTCATGGGCATTTGGAAATAATAAATACAATGTATATGCGGTGGTTGAAGATATTATTGATCCCAAAATTGTAGAACAAGCATTACCCGAAAAGGCGCAAGAATGGTGTGATGCGATGCATGATGAATACAGCTCATTAATAAAGAACCGTACAGGGGAAATAACAGATATACTGAAAAATCGCAGTAGGGTAGGCTGTGAATGGGTTTTCGAATCTAAAATTAAACCCGATGGAACTATTGATAAAAAAGAGCAAGGCTACTTGCTAAAGAACAAAACTATATCAACACGTTTGCCCCTGTAGTTCGACGAACGTTTATAAGATTATTGTATGCGTTAAGCGTGTAACACAGTTAGATGTTTTAATTGCATTCTTAAATGGTGGCTTAAACAAAGAAATTTATATGGAGCAGCCTGAATGCTTTACTCAAGCAAATAAGAAACGTAAAAAATGATTTGAAAAAAGCAATTTATGGTCTTAAGCGAGCCGGAAACCAATGGTTCAAGAAAATAGATGATGTAATTATAGTAAAATTCGGATTAACACAATCGAGCATTTATTACCTTAACATGGAAAATAATCGTTGCGCTTTATGTTTGTGATATTATTATTGCTTCAAATGATTACAAGTACAGCGAAACATTTAATAAAATGTTGGCCAAAAATTTGGATATAGGAGATTTAGGAATATCAAAACATTGTATTGGTCTCGAAATAGAAGTGAAATTTCTATAGGTCACCCGAGGTAAATAGATATACCGTCTTGAAAACTGTAAGCCCATAAATGCAGCCATGCATCAACGTGCAAAGTTTGAAAAGGAATCACAAATTTTTGGAAAAGCAGAAAAAATTGATTTGAAAGCATATTAAGAAATTATTGAATCCTTGTTGTATTTGACATCACACAGTAGATCAGATATTTCATGTGTGGTCAGTTTGTTATGGCAATAACATAATAAAATAATTAAAAACAACGAAATATACAAAATTAACGTACAAAAAGACGACTTTACCACTTTGCTAGGCTTTGTTGATGTAAATCTCAATCAGGTTTTTGCTTATCACTCGCAGGTGGTCTCATTTCTTGGGAGTCGAAAAAACAAAAGGTTGTCGCCACCCTCAGCGCTGAAGCTGAATATGTTTCTTACAGAGACCTCCAAAGAAGCAGTTTATTTGAGATAAATTTTTGAAGAACTTGGCTTTATGGATGAAAAACCTATAATCATTATATACAGATTCTCAGAGTGCGCAACAGATCACAATATTTGGTGGTCATCACGCTGGAGCCAAGAATATTCATTACAAGTATCATTTTGTACGTAAGCCAACAGAACAAAAATCATTCATCTTTGAATATCCACCCACTAAAGAAATGATTGCTGATCCATTAACTAAACCTGTTTCTAAAAACAAACCCTTCTCTTGTTTTGAGGAGGCGAAATATACTATAACATTTAAACAACTTAGTTATTTTAAACATAGTAACATATGAACACTCTTTTGTATGTTTGTTTGTATGTTGTTCTTATTATAATTATTATTATTAAATATTATTTTCGCCAGAAAAATTAATTCTAAGGCTAAACCCTTAAAGCACTAGCAACTAAGGCTATCGGCTTTTATTAAAAAGTCTACCGCATTTGAGATTCGAACCCACAACCATTGAGTCGCTAGTGGAGATTCCTCGCCTTCGGTCACTCAGGCGGATGTTTTTCTTATACTTGTTTTTTCCTTATAATAAATATATTCAGTGACGACGTTTAAAAGTGTGTTCACTGAACAGCAAATCCCTTGATTCGCTCCGTTGGCTCTGTGGTTTCCTCATCCCAATATGGGTTTTGCCTCGGAAAATCCAGCGTTACAAATATAGTAGAACCTTCTAATTATACTTTGAAAGCTATTTCTGAATGTAGTCAAATTGATGTTATTTTCACAAACTTTAGTAAGGCATTTGAGAGAGGCAATCATCAACCTTCTTATTTTGAAGCTATCAGAAATCGGATATTTTCCGATTGTTTAGTCAAGTTCTTTGCGTCGTACTTCGCGTACAAAGAGTAGTGTACAAATTTGTTCATTCCGAAGAGATATCTTTTGTTTCTGGGCCTCTTGATTTTTGTTGTATTTATTAACGGTCTTCCTGGTGTCATTCAGCAGAGTAATATTTTAATTTTTGCAGATGATGTTAAGGTATTTTATTCTATTCAAAGTCGAATGGATGTAAAAATTCTTACTCGTCCTTTAGTATCATTTGTATGCAGGTGTATAGTTAACCTAATGTCATTGAACCTTCCCAAGTCCAAAAAGATGTCATTCTCCCCCACATACAATTGAAGATAACAATATTGGGGATGCGGTATCATACATTGAATGATCTTTGTATTTTACACGATCAAAAAATTAACTTTAATCTCTATATTCAATCCATTGTAAATAAAGCTGGTCTTTATAAAGAGATGGTCTAAAAACTGATGATTCCTACGTATTAAAGAGTTTGTATGTGACGCTTGAACAAACCTATTCTAGGGTATGCGTCAATTGGCTGGGCTCCAAGCTATTCTTGTCGGATAGATACTACAGAATCACTTAGAAAACACTTCCTCCTTGCGTGAACAACGGTTCTTACCTCTTTCGCTCTATGAAAATCGCTTAAAATTAATTGAATAATCAGTGTTTGAGAGAATAAGGCACATGTTGAACGCCTCATTTCGCTTTTGTTCCAATTAGGCTCTTTCAGTGTCGCACAAATTACGAGCTTTGCTGCCGTTCCACGTTGCTTCTAAAATCTTGAACGACTTTTATACGTACGTGTGATTTCCAGATACGGTAACCCTCTTTAAAAGAAAATTCGAAGAATGGAGAGATGTTGGTTGCCAGTTTTGTATCCCTATATATATTTATGTACAGTTATAGCGTTAATTGCGATTATTAACGATAGGGGTAAGGTTGGGAAGATGTCTGCGTCTTTGACACATTGTCTGTCAGTTTAATTATGTAATAGCTTATCATATTTTTATGTGTCTTACTTTTTTTTGTTTTATCTTTTGAATTTGCTTATATTGAACTATATTTTTATTTATGTATATTAGCTGTATAGATTAGCTAATAATGTGTAGTGAATAAATAAATAAATACATAGTCAGTGCACTTTAACGAGCGAGGTTAATAATATTTTGACCTCTGTTTTGTAGCCCACAAATATTAAGGGGCTTGCATGAAAGCAAATCTTTATGTGGAAATAAAGATCAGTGTTTACCATGTTATGATAACTGATTAATAATAGCAATTTGACAGAAAAATTGTATTGTATTGTTTGTATTTCTATAGTGAAACTTTCCCATTTTTGAAGGATTGTAGTAAGATCTTGATAACAAGGATAATTATTGAAAAAAGTAAGGTAAGAAACCCAAATAACTAACGCACTTTTGAAAACTGCTTCCTTGCGTAAGTTATCAAAACTTGATTTTAATATGAAAAACGTGTTCTCGTCGACGGAAGGCTCTCTTTCAATTTATGTGTTTAATATAGCCCAAATAAAGCGAAGAGTTTGCTGGTCCGTGCGAAGGATGAATATCACGTTTTCACGGTACTTATCGTACTCAAGTAGTATTCATTTGCCTGTTCATATCAAGTTTTGAACACGCTTTGACTGTCGGGATTCTCTCTGTATTTGTACCAAGGCAGACTTATTTGTATTGCTTAATGTTGATTCCCATGGTCCCTTTATCCCGTTTTCAATAATAAACAAAGCGCTCTCGTGAAGAAATGTTTAGTGCGTTCAAAGATAACACTGCCGAAGTTTCGCATATTTTCTTCGATCTGATGAAGTGTTTCCTTCCTGTAGGGGTAGTTTTATGATTCCTTATGAATCGACAACTACGTTAGCGCGTGTGTATGTTCTCTTCTTTAGTTTACTCATTAATTTTTTCTTAATTATAATACAACAATATTTTCAGTTTTTATTTTTTTGTTTAATATAGGCTTTGTATTTTAAATTTTATAATTATATAAATTACATTTAAATTACACATTACATCAACACATTACATTAGCCAGTACGTTCGACTACTACTTGCACTGTTGTGGAAAAAGTGAATTATATTCAAAAATCTACCTCCACCAATATTAATGAAAGCATTGGCAACAATAGCCGTGGTCTTAACATTTGATTGATATTGGCAATCTATGCCACAAATTAATAAATAAAGAATCAAAAGAATCTTCATCAATTTACATTCAATCGTGTACATCCCCATGTAATTTTACGTATATATATATGCATATATATATGATGGTATCACAGTTTACAGTTGAACAACGTATTTTCCAAATTTTGAAATTATATTGGTCTAGAATTATCAGTCCATTCAATTTTGCTGGGATTATTTTTTTTATAACTTTGTGGTCTTTCAATAATAGACGTTATTTTAGATCGATCGAGAGCCATAGTGCATTTCTATGACGTAAGTTTTTTTTCTTCTGGCTTGATAGACGTGATTCTTATTTACTTCGCTGCTCGTGTGATGATGTCCTCGTGTAAATAAACATCGTTTACATGTATAACATGAATTTGAGATAAAGAAAGACTGAGAAGCACCAATACAAAGGATCGAATTTTTATTTCTTTGACCATATAATGCAACTCCGAAACTTAGCTCTTCCCTGTATTCAAAAGTGACATTGAAGTATTTGAATCACGAACAAATAAGCGTCTAATAAGAAATTTTTGAAGTCGAAACATTGTTAGTGTAGAAAATGGAATGAAAAGTAGGCTATAAGATATATGTGTATATATCTATCAAATAAAATGTTTATTATGATCTCCGCGACAATAAGTTATTCTCTTGCTTATGTAAAACAAAGAGCTATAAAAAAAAAATTAGAAAAATTAAAATGTCATCAAATAATAATTTTATTTAAAAGTTGCGAGGAAGCGAAAACTTTGAGGACAGGAACTTCTCTGTGGAAGCTTATCTCCCTAAAGGAAGATGAAATAAAAAGCAAGAGAAAAACTCATCTAGGCGAAGGCAGAATCGATTTCGATGATAGACAAAACGATATATCCTCATATCCGGGAATGCAAAACTACATATTAAATATGAAAAATACTATACAGCGTTTTCGAAGATACTGGTTTAGTAAGACATATCAGCCTTATGCTCTTCAGCAAAGCTGGGGGATTTTGCATCTATTGGTGAATATGCGAACGAAATTCCTACAATTGGGCTTAAGCTAGATGAGAAACGGTTAGATTCGATGATGTTGGTTGCGCTCACAGAATATAAGCCGATTATTATGTGAATCTAAAGTTCAAGAATAAAGATAACTAGTGATGCAATTAAGTTAAAGTTAATGCAAGAGGTACAAATAGAAGATAGTTCAGACGCTGCTTTTTCAGCATAAAGGAAGAAAAAGCAGCCAAAACGCTACTAATTTGGGGACATTGCAATTGAGTGGAAATAAATTCAGTGAAAAAAGGGTGATTTATTTGCAGCAAATGAAGTCAACAGAAATAAATAGTACTTTGATTGAGACGCATCCGCTCACAGGTGCAATGACAATTTGCAGTTTAGTAAAATTCTTCAGCATAAGAACCTCGACGTCATTGTCGCAAATAATCTTACAATACATGTGGAAACAGTCGGTACGTTAGTGTAGTAGCAACAAATGTTGGTTCTAAAAAGGAAGATGTAATGACGCACTATTCGTGCCAGAACTATGCATAAACTTATTAGCCATGCCAAGAATAACAAAAAGAGGCCATAAAGCCATATTACCAAATAAGGGATGAAAAGTTCTTAATCCAGCTGGAAACGTAATTGCTATTGTCAGCCACAATAATGATATCGTTCAAATGAATGTGGCCAGGGATTTAGCCAATACACCAATACAAGATGGATGATTATAATCTAAACCTAAACGAACAGGAGATGCAAGAAACACAGTTCTAAAGAAAATGGGAGCGAGTAAATGCCTTGAAGTGGAATTTTCAGACAAAGTTGATTAGTGTCACTTCTATCTCCAGGACGGGATTCTGTGGGAGTAGAGATGATGCAGATGACAGTGGCAGTAGTTTTCACAATTCAAACGAATGCTAAAACTTACCAGAGTCAGAAATCACGTTTAGAGATGAATTAAGAAGGTCAGCACGTAAACGGAATACAGTGCAAGGATATGGATATATTACCTACGTGATTAATAAAGACGGATTACGGAGAAGTATTGGAAAGTCGCATTATAATAACGGTACATAGGGAGACGTCGATTTTCCCGCAGGGAAGAAACCAATTAATACCGGCTAGACTTGCGGGCGCAGTAAAACGCTGCAAAGCCAGATTAGTAGCAAAACGTTATTCTCAACAAGAAGGGATCGACTGTCAAGAAACGTTTGCACCGGTTGTGAGATACTCCTCCATATCTTTACTACTTAACTTGGCCGCCCGCTATGACCTTGGCATCTATCAAATGGATGTGATCACTGCTTTCCTGCATGGTAATCTAGAAGAAGAAATTTTCGCAAACATCGCAGGAGATCTAAAGTTGGTCGAGAGAAAGTCTGGAGAATAAAGAAGTCTTTATATAACTTAAAAGAAGCCAGTAGAAATTGGAACAAGCAACTTGACTGTGTGGTTAAGAAATGTAGTCTTAAGGAAAGTAAATCCGTACCTTATATTTATTAAAAGATATTAGAGAAAGATATCGTATATGCAGCAATTTACGTGATTGATATGCTCATGTTCATAAACAATAAAAAAACAAAAGAGTACATTAAGGAGAGCTTTTGCAACAATTTCAAAATAAAAGATATTTGAGAAGCACGATACATTTTAGATGTGCGGATAACAAGAAAACGGAAAGCAGGTATGCTCTGTTTGGATTAAAAAGTATATATTAAAATTTTGTTGAAAATATCCAAAATGCACCAATGCACTGCTATATCTGGATTAATATATACCGACCACAGATAATAAGTTTTATGCTTAGCGCCATATCAAGAAGCAGTATGTAGCTTTTTATATCCTGCTCAAATAAGCCTTCCCGACATGAGATGTGCACTGGTGGCCATATCAAAGCACACCAGCAACTCTCAAAAAGCATTTTGGGAGACTGCAAAAAGATTGCGCAGGTGACATAGATGATAGAAAGTCGACCTGTGGTTATGTTTTTAAGTTCCAAAGAAAACATGGAAAGAAAAGAATACTCAACTGAACTGAAACTGATAATCAAACGTAATAACAAAAGCGCCCTGCTACTTGCCACACCCGTTTAAAACACATTGACATACATCAACACTTTGTAAGAGAATTGTTAGATGCAATGAAACAAGCAGCTGAAAATTGCGAATATATGACGAAAGCACTGCCTTAAAGACACATCAAAACTGTCTAGAATTATTAATTCAATTTAGTGGAGGTGCTGTTATAGAAAATTGCATGTGAAGAAAACGATGAGATATATGTGTGTATATCTATTAAATAAAATTGTCATTATCATTACTGCGCGACCAAATGTTGATGTTACACTGAAGGATTAACCCGGGTAGTTGGAACCACCAAAGTTTCTTAAAAATATGAATTTCAATTCTCAAGCTCAAGCCATGATTTTAATGTTTGATGTTTTTGATACTTTATTTAATTTACAATTCTCAAATTGCGATCTAAGGGTCAGATACTGCTCAATAAGGTAGGAGATAAAATGAAGTAATTAAATAATAAGAAGTTTCAAGAAGTTTCACTCCCAATGTAATGTTCCTAGCTGAGATCTGTTCTTATTTGCAAAAGCTTACTCAAGCTTGCTATTTGTACTTTTTCCGCACTTATTTGCGCGAGCTGGTAAGTACTTTTTAACTCTACTCTTTTGCTGAATTATAAGTAATGTATTGTTAGCATAGAGCCACAACTCGTTCTTAAAGTTGGTGTGATACACCGATGCCACAAAAGACGTGACGAGTACCTTGAGGCAATAGAACAGATAATAACAATAAAGGCCGATATAAGACATAAGTTAATTTGATCATTCCACTTTGAGAAAAAATCCTTAAAACTGATATTGCTGCTTCAATCAATTGTTGTGTTGTATTCCTTTGCTTATTTTTCTCCTGTTGGCTTCAGAAAAGATCAATTTGAAAAGGTAGAAGACGAAGAAAGCGTTCTTTTGTGGTACGTTATACTGTAGCAAGGCACCAGTACCCAAAAAGTTTTCCTTAGTTTGTTAATGGTGTACCACCCGTCATCGCCTGGAATAGTTTTTATAATAGATAGACTATATATGATAACAATCGTTCCAAATTTTTTTTTTTTGTTAAGGAGTTTCGTGGCTTGAAGCAGCGTTTTTATTTTTTGCAAATTTTAAGGAATTGGGGGGAATCACATTAGTCTAAAATATTGTGTTACACAGATCCAATAATTGGGTTTTACCTGAATCTGACAGTAGCACACAGCCGATACATCCGGTTTAGACAAATTTTTATGTGATAGAGAACATATGATAACACATAGATAAAGTGAACATGCATATACGCAAATCTGAACAGATGTATAAATTTGCGTAGATGCTACCTAAGCAAGCTAGCACTTTTGTTTAGTGCTAAACAAGGGAAACAGTACGCCCTTTTTGTAGATATTGGTTATTGGCGCTTATATTTATTAAGCAAAACTTGTACTAAACTCTTTTTCTACTTTTTCCTCCACATAAACAATACACTTGTTTAGTTTTAGTTTTACTAAATAAAGAATATAAAAAAGTAGAAAAATGAGGACTGGGATATAAAAAGCAAAGGTATTCAGGGCGTTGCTGCTCGATATACATAATGATGATAATGATGGAGAAAACAAAAAATAGTATACATATATATATAACTCAATTTTCACAGTGCTTGATCGCATGGTAACTCGTTTTGCTTTTACATAAATTGTGAATGGAAATTACGTTAGAATCCAACCATAAATTTACTTCAAATTCTGAATTTTTGAAATCTTTTCTTGATATGTTTTAGATGCATTTTTGCTGTTCTTCTCTTCGTCTATAGTCAATGTGCTTTTTAATATTAAACTTTATTTATATTCATACGAAAGAATTTAGAGAACGGACAGATGCTGTAAAAAATATTACTGTTGGACGACTGCCTCTGTGTAGAAGAAAGCAAATATCTCTGCCTTGCAAAGCTGAACCAGTTCTGTCTTGAAACTTATCATGGAATGCATGAATATATAATTATAATTTTTTTATAGTGCCATGGCTAAATAGCGTTAATAAGGGCGCGGACTCTCGCCTCTTGTTCCATGACAATGAACCTAGGCTAAATATACGGACCCTGAATATTCATGACAATGAAAAATACCAATTTTAAACAAGATAAACAACGATATTCGACAAAAAATTTATGCGGTCAGAGACGTTATCGACACTCGCGTAAGGGATTGCGGTTTCGGTTTGCCAGAAACGAATCCTCCTTCTTCTCTTGATGGCCGCTGTTCCAGGTTCCAGAGCCAGATCAAGAGTTAACAGTCTGATTCTTTTGTCATCAGTTTCGTTGATCTTAATACCTATTTTTTTTTTTTTAATTTCTTAGTACGAGACATCTGTTTAAAATTTTACACTCGGCACTGTCGTTCCTCTTCTTTTTGCAATCAACTTTTTTTTATTTTATTTTTTTATGTTTGCAAAGAGTATATTGGTAAAAGTTAAAGAATCATATACACAACGTTCCACTTTTCTAAAGTTTTTACATTGCTTAGGACTGATTTACAATTTAATTGAAATCATTTTTCTAATTTGTATGAACACCTCCTGGTGTGTAGTATCAATTTGCACGATTTTATCCAGAATCTATTTCGTACGCGTGCACCTGTCCCTGTGCATATACGATATTGTCATTATTTCATACGATGAGGTCGGTTTTAACAGCGCTGGCCGTTATTTCTCTTAAATTTTATATCAAATAATAATATTCCGTTGAAGTTCATACCCGCAGAAATATAACGATGGTCTCAAATATACAAGTCTTTCACATCTCTTAAGTTGTGTAACATATTTTTCGTTTTTCGTTTGATTTATCAGCATTTTCTGTTGCTTTTTTGAGCATCACTTTCAAGGTGTATATGTGTTCTTTAATATACTCGCATTCTTAAATCATCGAAAGACATGAGAAAAGGATTTGATTTTATGAAAGCATTGGTTTGCTTGTCTAACATTTTGGATAATCTAATTCGGCCATGAACTACTACTACATAAACTGTATGTCCAAAAGCAATATTTCTCCCTCATTCCTTTCAAAGTGATCCCAAGTCTTTTATTTACTTATTTATTTATTTTTTTCAGCACATACTCACATTATTTTTTGTTTGCATATTGTATCTCGGAGTTCATGAAAACCGGCTTTTTTTGTTTTGCTTTTATTGCAGCGTTGTGTGTTTGATTGTCTTTTCAACTTTTTTCTTGGTACTCAATGTTTTGATTCCCAAACGTTGAGTTGCCCGTGGTTTTCTGAGTTTAGGTTATGTTATAAATGAGCTAGTATTCATATCCGTATAGAGAGCAGAATATCCAGTTAATGTCGTTAGTTTGCTCACACATTTGTGTTGGTTGAATTTTTGTGTTCAGGCTGGCAGATAGAGCAAACAGGAATTGCTTAGAAGCAAAATAAAGAGAGGACGCAGAAAAAAAGCTATACTAATAGTGGTATAGTTGCTACATTGTTCACTATATAAGCGAAGTAAAAACGTTTCTTATTATCAAGTTAAAATAAAAATACATTCCGTTCGCTTCTACGTGCAATGATGGAATTATTTTGGCTTATACCAACGGAAACCTTAGTTTTATTAAATTGTAGAAAATTTAAAGTAGCCATTTTCATTCGTTTCTGCACTACAAACATATTTTATATATTTTAATATATGAGTTAATTCAAATTCATTCTTCCTTTTATTTTTTGAAAATCAACTTAATACGAACCACAATAATAGACAAAGTTTATTAATGGTAAATTTAATTTACTCTTTAAATCTTTATTGTATTCTGCTTCATTCATTCTGAAAAATTAATATTTAAAATTTTCTCCCAACTACCTTTACGTGAATAGTTTTTTTATTTGGTATCCATTCCAAAATTCATATATTTTCACTATAAAAATTAAATGGATCTAAAGACTTTCTCGGCGGATGCTCGGCTTTCAGACCGTAGTGTGCGCGGAGTATTACCCGAAATTGCTGGAAAATTGGAACGACCGCCTTTTAGCCTACAGCAAATCGTACCGCCTTTCTGCGGACTATTATGACTATATCAACTCAGCAAACAGATGGCCCAAAACTAACGCAATGCCTTCGCACACATTACATATGGTTTAGCTAGTAAACAATACTTGTCTTGGATTCCAAAAAAATTGACAGCTTATCGTATACCGTGGTGTTGAGAATTGCGTTATAGTCAGTGCTTTACTTTTTCGAAGGAAAGACTGCAATACGCAATTTGTAGCAAGTGTTGATCTAAAAACAGTTATAATTGTTTTTTAAGAGCTACTCATTCTATATATATTCAGGATCACTTAATGTTTGGCGACTTTAGGAATCTGCAGCATTAAGTTTGGTGTTTCTGTTAGCTTCTTTTGCAATTTTAATTACATGTCTTTTACCCTTTCGCGGCTTTCCCTGGCAGTGTTTGCAAGTTTCTTATTAAGGTTTGTAATCGGAATAATTTTGCCTTCAATTTAATAATTTCAATATTTCTAATTTATGCTAATCATTTCCAATTTCCGCACCGATATTTACATTATTTTGGATTATATGCGAAATTTGAAACATAAAAAAAGGGAACTTCGAATTTTTTTTTTTTTTATGCAATCCGAAGAGGATTACTTGTGAAAATAAAAGTGTACGTAAGCTCCTTCTACACTGATATGGTTTGTTATTTGTTTGTTATTTTTTTGATCAACGTGGTTTAAGAACAAAGTTACTTGTAGCAAATGGGTGTAGAAACGTTTCTAAAAATATGTTCAATAAGTATTACAATTATAAACTATTATATAAAATGAGTCGGCGAGCATTTTCACTCGCACTTTTGTATTTAGACTTGAGAAGAAGACACCACTGTACCCACCACGCTATATATGTTCCTCCGCTTATAGAAATCATATATATACATTATTTTTGACCGGTCAAATATTCTGAACCCTGTTCATCTGTCCACGCATTTACTTGCATTCATAAAAGTTGAAACGATAGACATCACTACAACATATAGTCTACGGCAGATATTGATATAAAACTTACTCCAAATATTCTCCCGGCTTAATGCGAAATATTTCCGATCCCAATAGATACATTAGCAATTAGTAAAACAATTTATGACTTTCATGTAAGTCGTTCGAATCAAAGATCTTGACGTTTTATATATAAGTAAGTATTTGCACACACTGCAATGCGTGTACAATCAAACAACCCTTAACTATAACAATTAAAAATTCATTACGTAAATTGCTCAGGTGGATATGTAAAAAAAGCAGAAATGTATGTACAATACGTAGATATAAATGTATATATATTCATTTATTACATATAGCGGTTTATTGCAAACCTACGATCACTTGTGGGTATACGTCTGCATTACCATCAGTCGTTTTCTTCGACGGTGTAATTCTATCATAAACATGTCATAGCGATGCCTTCGCATTGCAGTCTTCTATTTACCTTTTCCAACCAAATTTATTTGTAATTATTTCTTCTTTCTTATGTAAAATAGATATAATTTATCGAGGTGGAGGTGGTTGTGAATTGATAAGACTGCATGGCTGTGTTTGTTGCCATATGACGCGTATTTGATTGAAGCCAGACGATATTATTGCAAAATTTGGTAGTCGCTGCAGCTATTTCAAAAAATGTCTAAGATTACCATGCGTGTTCACCGCTAACGTTGTAAACGTTAAGGTATTTCTTTCCATGTTGGTTTGTTTTCACGTCTTTCTGCACAAAGTCCATAGCCTTCTATTAATTGTTAAAATTCTATCAAGTTTCGGAGGATTTTTGCTCTACTTTTACTCGTTATTAAAAAGAGACGTAGGCTGAAAAATGTAATAGTAAACATATAAAAATGTGGACATCGGATCGTTCTAAAACGTTTTTTAGATTACCTACAAAGCGTAGATCTTCTAAGCATCTTTAGTTATTTACTTCACTTACTCAACGCATGTGCTTATGTATCGATATTTTAAAACCCAGAAACGTAGTGTCTACTATTAAGCTCGATATATTGTAACGTAAAACTTCTTATTGCGTATTATTTGTTCGACTTCTGTTCAAAGTAAGGTGAAATCATGGAGTTGCGATTTTTAATTCAATTTACAAATTATTTGCAGGAACTTCTGTTTAAATATTTCTAGTGATAGTTCTGGTCTTCTCCGTTCGAATATTACGATTCAATCATCTTCACTAATCGACTTTATCGTTCGAAAATACTTTATATACCCTTTTATAAACAAGTTACCAATACGAAATTATGATTGTAGCCGCTTTTTATTTGCGATAGGTTTCGCGCAATGTTGTTCATGTGTTCCCCAGCGGCCAGCTCCGACACAGAAGTGTATTTGGCTTTACTAAGTTCACAATTTGGTGTTTAAAAAATTCAAGGGTTTTTATCCAAACTCTTTATGTCAAATGTGGCATACTCGTAACAATATTTTAATGTATTTACTTTTGTAACAATAATTAGCGTAGTTTTAAAATTACTGCTCTCAAATACTTCAAAAAACAAAACAGCTAGAAAAAATTAAGCATAGATTGCAATACAATAGATTTTTTGGGTTACAATTAGAAAAATATTAAAAAAGATAAAGATCCGAAAAGGGGTCGTTTTTTAATGCGTTTTTTGTGGTTTTGCATTGCGCAGGGTCTATAGTTTTTTTATCGATAACTGATAGCTTTTTCGTAATTAACGTATGTAGGTCTTTTAACAAGAGGTGTCTTTCATGAGCTATAGGATGGAGAGTGTGACCTTGCTAAAAATAAATCGCGCCCATATACGTACCATCAAACTCGGGCCAGAAACCAAGTCGTCTAACACGTCCATTCGCTCCAAAGGTCGAACCAGCATGTTCGAAAGCTGCATAAAATTGTCTCTTAGCGATTGAAGAGATTACTTGTATATTCTGCTTATAATAACTTTGCTTAGAAAATCAAGGTTTTGCTCATGCACTTCCAGCATATAACCAGCGAATGTATTTGAAACTTTCCTCGTTCTTACCAAAGTTCATCGTAGTTACAACCTATGTTGATAAGCCAAAATCGGTGTAAGATTTAAAATGACGCCGCTTGTTAAAGGATCTTATATGTAGATAGTTGTGTGCCTACCGTCTAGTAGACCACGCCACCTCATGTCTTGACAAAAAAAAATTTCATTTTCGCATATGATTGTAATTTATTTAAAATAATTTGAAATGAAAATGAAGAGTAAGAAGAAAGTTATTGAAAAATAAGCGAACGTAAGTAAAAAATGAAAACGTGAGAACATATTTCATATTTGCAACGATGATTATTAAAAAAGAGCTGACCATATTTTTGGGGAGTATTTCACCCCCATCAAATTATGTTATGCACAAAGAATTCAGTTTCTTTATCCATTTTTTTTTCATCCGTAGGTGCAATTAGAGAGTTTTAAATGATTTTTTTTTCATTATTACTTTTTACCTTTTGATATTAAAACCGTTTTATTCTTCTAAGCAAAAATTAATGTACTTGTTTTTCGTTTTGCTATGGATGTGTTAGCACGAGTATTTACATATATTGATGCGCGAATGAATTGAGAAAAGAACTGCAAGGTATCACATTATCGCTGATTATATTTTTTAAAATTTGATGAAATTTAACGGTGTCATAAACAGTAATGAAGTTTAAAAATATAAAATGCAATTTAAATTTTGAAGCCCAAGCAAACCATGAGTGCCGCACACTGCGCTGCAAGCGAAGAATGATGCTGACAAGAGCAGCAACAGCAAAGAGTAAAAATAATCAAAGACAATAATGAGAATAATAATCTTAGAGAGCATAAGAGTGCCTGCAACAATCGCAAGAACAACAACTATGAAATTATATGTAAGCTGCAACGAATCTCTTGATACTCTTTTTCGCATTTTTTACATATTTCTTTTTTTGTAATAACATTACGAACGTTACCTATTTGTCAAGTGTGTCGTAATATTTGAGTGCAATATAATACGCTTGGCGACGCAGTTGATACGCAGTTATATTTGTATGTGCTATTCCCAATATAATAAGATTTAACATGAAATTCTCGAAAAGTAACATAAACTAGCATAAAAGAACAAGGACGAGGCGAAATCGAATTCCTGCTTAATGGTGTTGATACACCGGCAAGGAATAGATTATAGGACACAATTCTATAGGCTATCGATGATATGTGGTTTTATGCCTTGGAAGCATTTGACAAGTCCAGTCTACCATTATGTAGGGCTCATTATGTAAAGCAGCAAAGCGGCGTAGTATTAAATCACAAATGCATACACGGTTAAAGCGATAATAACCCTACTTCTACTGGAAAAGTACGGTCAAATATTTTTTCTTTTTTCGTAGCTACTGCGATTATCCTTATTTCAAATGGTATTTGCTGCTGCATAAAGAGTAACTTGCTCCACCATTTGAATTGCCGTCACTATATAACATCATTTACTCAATCTCATATCTTATAAATGTGTATATATTCAACGTAATTACGATTATATTCATGATTATTAATATTTGTTTTAGAGCTGAATGTCTGACAAACTAACATATTGATTATTTGGTTATTTAACGCGTACATTATGTTTGTCTAATTACACGTGCTTACACGTAACCACATATTTCGTTCGTTTCAATTTTTATTTGGTGAATATTTGACCATATTTGGCCACTGACTAGCGTCCGTTCCCTTCTGTTGAAGCACTTGTGTATAGTTTGATATGAACTGGTTACAAATTGTGCATATTATTAGGCTAAGCGAAATTTTAGTTAGGCTCGCCCCTTTACTTATACAAAGCTATTATTTCTACTGCAGACGATTCTCCACTGGAAATGAGCCAAGTTCGCTTAATGCCGAATTTACCGTCGACATCGAAATAAACGAACTAAAACTTCACGTACAATTGCAACAGATACAAATATCAAATATGAACCTACAAAATTTAACATACATTTTTATACCCAGCACTCTAGGATGGATACTCATTTTGTTTTTTTTAATAATGTATGTAGCACCCAAAAGGAAGCTTCAGAGGCCCGACAAAGTGCATATATTCTTGATCAGCATAAAAGTCTGACTTGATTTAGCAACGTCTGTCCGTCTGTGTGTCTGTGTGGTGTATGTTGTTGGCACTCTCCTGGTCGCAAATATGAAGATACCGACTTTAAATTCAGTAGAACACAAAGTTACAAGTGATTAAATATTGGTTTTTTCACTTTTGTAAGGTTTTGTGCTTATTTATCATCAGGCAAACAAGACAGAAGGTTAAAACTATTTTGCGCAATCCTCAAATAAAGGCATATTATCTGTCTAAAAATGGGTTAATTTTAAAATGAATATGGTAGACACCGCGATTAATTTTTTCTTAATAATATCAGCGCCGTGGATATCAAATAAAAGAAATTGTGGAGCATAATGCGGAAAACGTAGCGGTGGGTATGCGAAATTCGGCCCCTGCCGAATATAACTTTCTTACTTGTTAATAATCCAAAAGCGTCTGAAGTCTTGTTAAAGCAACGCATCTACACTAATTTACAAAGTTCCGATATATTGATAATTGAAATGTTAAAGGCGTATGAAATGATAGTGATATTAAATTGCACATAATAGATATTTCGAACATTCAAATTTGAATGAATTTGCCAAAGGTATACACTGTATTATAATTAAAGAGAAAAGATTGTAATAATATTTTCAAATGTTGGAAGTTTTTGGTTTTTTATAGGTTGCATTAAGTACGGATTAACTGAAAATATATATTTTAACTAACCTTGACAAAACATCTCCTCAAAGGTTCGTTCTCCACCACGGTGATGTTATAGAAGCTGTTGTCAAATATCGGCTCGTTGTCGTTAACATCCTGAATAGTTACTAATACCGTAGCTGTAGACGACAGCGGCGGATGGCCATTATCGTAAGCTATAACGATTATCTGCGGTACCGGTTCAGTCTCACAATCGATGTAGGTTCTTGTCGTGATCAAACCGGTATTGGGCTTGATTTGAAACCAATCTGAATGAGTCTCTGGAGTGTCCATTAGAGAATATATGATAGCCGAATTGTTACCCTCATCACGATCGTACGCATATACTTGCAAAACGGATGTGCCAGGTTCGGAAATTTCCATAACATTAGCTTGATATACTTCTCTATCGAACTCAGGAGCATTATCGTTAATGTCGGTTACTCGCAAATAAATTGTTTTAGAAGCGTGCAATGGAGGACTTCCGTTGTCCGTTGCTACTACGCTCAATGTATAATTCGGAATCAACTCTCGATCCAAAGTCATATTAACAATTACCAAATAAATGATATTATCACGAGTTGTCAAACCAAAGTGGCCCTCTCCCCCATTCAGAGTAACGTTAACATTTGAATATTCTGTTTTTAAGTCCGGATCATTAACGGAAATACGGGCGACAAATTCTCCGGGTTGAGCTGACTCTGAAATTTTCGGAGTAGCGTCATCACTTAAAAATATTACATTTATTGTAGGCTGGTTATCGTTAACATCGGTAACGCTGATCGACACAAATGCCGCGGTTTCCAAAGGTGTCTCGCCGTGATCTTTAGCCACCACGACCAACTCATGTAATTCCTTTGTCTCAAAGTCCAAAGGCTTGTTAATCGCAATCCAACCGCTTTGAGCATCTATTCGAAACATTTGTTCTCTATCGGACTGACGACGATTTATGGCATACTCTATTAGACCATTGTCGTCAGCATCAGCATCAGTGGCGTAAACTTGCAGGACTGCGGTGCCTAAAGTAGCGTTTTCCGGTATTGTAGCCAAATAACGACTTTGATTAAATATTGGCTGATTATCGTTAACATCCTGAACTGTTATGTTCACTGTCATTTGTCCTCTTAATGGAGGGCTACCTCCATCCAGTGCCTCTATCACCAAACTATAAAAGGGGGTAGTTTCACGATCCAATAAACCATTTATTTGTAAATCTAAATATAAAACACCATCCCGTTCCCGATGTGATGACAAACGAAATTCATTGTTTATGTTACCCGACACGATATTATAACGTTGTATATTATAACGGCCGATGTCCAGATCGCGGGCTGGGTGTAAAGTTCTTTTTACATCAAGTGGCGTGTTTTCAGGAAATTCGATTTTCATAACTGACGTTGGAAAGGTGGGAGCGTTATCGTTTTCGTCATGCACCCGCACTAATACACGTACATTTTCACCACTTAACGGTATGGCCACCAGATTGTAAGACGCCCTCGTTTCACGATCTAAGCGCACTTTTGTTCTTATCTCGCCTGTAGAATGGTCAATAGTCAAATCAGTGTCAACACCGCTACCCGGCACTGGTACGATTAAATAAGGTGGTCCGCTATCTACGCCCGGTAAATGTTCGCCTATGTATCCAATCGGATAGCCCACTGGTACACCTTCGGAAACATCCAATTCTCTGACATACTCCGCTAGTACTATGTTACTTATTAATAAGAAAAATCCTAAAACTAATACAATGGCAGGGAAACAACGTCTATGACTGTGGAGAAATTCCATCAACCTTCGTCCAAGTGGTAGCGTTACTGTTCTTTTTCGATATCGATGGTTCATGGTGTATTCGCTTTGCTTTTTTAAACTCTGATATATGTTCGTTTTGTAGGGACATGACTTCATAACTACTTTTATTTCGGTCATAATCATTGCATTGTCGTCATCCATTGCTTTTCAGCTGGCAAAGTTTACAAATTCAAAATTGGTTTTTGCTGTTCCAATACTTTGTCAAATAAACCAAGACAAGCGGCCAGAATTTTACTGATTTGAATTTGATTTGTATTATTTACTTCAATATTCGTTATAAATCATATTGCTTCATCCCTCTTCGTTTCTCCTCCACATTCTGACAATAATTATTGATTAAAACCTGCAAGTAAATGAAAAAAATATTATATTACTATTAAAATTTTAGAATAATGAAATAAATTCTTAGACTAAAAAAAAGACATTAAGCGCTAGCAACACAGGCTATCGGCTCTAATTTATATAAATGTACATTAGATATTGAGCCTAGTAGTTTTAATAAAGTAATATATTGAATTGATATTCTGTTCTGAAGCTGATTTTAGAATGTCCAACGGGTTAATCATTCCAAATGCAATACTACTAGCCAAGGAAAGGATAAGGCAGTCGCTGAGAATGTGCTTTATAGTAAGAATTTGTCCACAACTGGAGATTGGGAAGGAAGACTTCTTCAAGATCTATTGGTGAGTTGTAATTGTATGCCCAAGGCGAATTCTCGAAAATGTTTGGATCTTGATTTTCTCAACATTTGTTGGATATAAAGGTGGAATTAATTGAGGGTTAATCGAAGAGTAGTGTTGATGATTTCCTTCTGTAATTTTCTCTTTAACTTTACTCCTAATGTATCTTTGAACATCCAACTTTTCCATGATATCATCCATAATTAGGGGTGCAGAAATAGCATACTTTGCCGCTCGATCAGCCTGCTCATTTCCCAGTGAACCGCTATGACTAGGAACCCATAACATTTTAATTTTTCCGCCGGGTGATGTAAATATATTCCTTAATTTGTTGATGGTGCTCCATCTCGAAGTCGAAGGATTCCGAATAGCTTGTAATGCAGACAAACTGTCAGTGACAATGACGGTTTTGCGTTTGTTTTTATGGACAAGCTTCGCAGCGTGCAGGATAGCTCTTCCTTCGGCTGCGAAAGTTGAAGTACTTTCGTGAAATATGTGATTGAAAAGAACCTATCCTGAAGCATCTACCACGGCACAAGCAGGAGGCAGACCAGAAGATTTTGAGCCGTCTGTGTATAAAAGATTCCAACCGGGACTGGAGAGACCGGTACTGGAGAGACCGGTACTGGAGAGTACCGGTTGGAATCAGCTATTAGATTCCTGAAGATGTAATTGGGAGTATCTTCTTTCTTGTACATAGACAGCGATATGTCAAAAGAGCAGTCTTTCAAAATCCATGAAGACTTAACACCAAAATAGCGGAAAACTTTTAAGGGAATATAAAATTCCTTTGCCACGTACAGACAATAGTCAATTTCTTATGGTGACTTTGGAATTTTCTTCGCAGTAAAAATCTTTCTCACGTCATCACCGAGAATAGATTTGTTTGAATTAAGAAGCTTAGGGAGTATTTTAGTTTTTAATTCATAAAGTCTATTTCCTAAAGTTGGTACACCAGTTTCAATTATAATATTATTTATGGGCGTCGTCCAAAAAGCATAACAACTTGCTCTGAGAGCTTGGTGATAAACCGGTTTAAGGATGTTGATATTAGATTTGCAGCTGTTGCCATAAACTATCAAAGCGTAGTCAATCTTGCTTAAAACAAGCATTTTGGTAAGATAGGCAATAGTGTTAATGTGCGCGTGGCTTTTCCAAGCAACGTACTGTATGAAATTGACCCTTGTTAAAATAGAATTTTTTAACCGAAGACAGTGCGTTTTCCAACGATAATTGTTGGAAAACGTGAGCCCGAGGATATGGAGCGTCTGCACGTTTGGTACTGGTAAGTCGTTAATATGCACCAGTAGATTTCCTGCATCACACATCTGTTTTCGACAAATATGCATTTTTTTTGATTTTTGAATAGAAATTTTAGGGCCTGACGAGTTAGCCCATGTGGCGATCTCTCGTCCTATAGATTCGAGGATGTTAATTGCTTTCGTGTTATCTTTTTCTTTTGTTAAAATATACACATCGTCCGCGCAGAGACAATGTTCGATTTTCGGTACACGGCAAAGAATTTTACTAATTTCGTTGAAAGCAATCTGGAACGGTGTGACAGAAAGAGAAGATCCTTGCGGAATGCCATTTATTAGCGGAAAGGAATAAGAGAGATGTTTGTTAATCCTAACTTTAAACCGCTGATGTGACATGAATGATTTGATGTAGTTGAAGAATTTGGGTCCAACATTCTATGATTTCAAGAGTCTTAAAATAACATGAAGGCCAACTCTGTCAAATGCTTTTTCGAAATCAATTGAGAGAATTGTTAAATGATCCCGTTCGGAAATTGCTTTGCTCGTAAAGTAATCAATATGTAAAAGAGCGTCGATGCACCCTCTACCCCGCTTGAAACCAACTTGTTGCTTCGTAATCAGGTTCTTGGACTCAAGAAACCAGGATAATCTAGACGCCATAATCTTCCCTAATACTTTTGAGAGGCCACATAAAAGAGAGATTGGGCGATAATCCGATGCGTTGGAGACATTTTTTGACTTTGGAATTGGAACAACCGCTGCCAGGGTATATGGCCAGTCAAAAATTAAAAAAAACAGACGTAAAGGATCCGTACACAACCGAGTATAATTTTCTTTCTTTTTAAATAACCAATTCAAAGTATGCAAGTACACAACTTTGTATGGTTCATGTTTTTCAGTAAGTAGCATTGGATACTACTACTTTTAGTGAAAGAAATGTTTTCAAGCTGAGTTGAGTTTTATATGCTACTTTACTTGGAAAATTCTTGTACATCGTTTCAGGATACAGTTATTAGTTGCTAGTGTCTACCTTGTTTTAGTTGAAGAATTTATTTGTTAGGGATCTTTTGACAGGAATGATAAGAGATTATCCTTAGGTGACGCTGCGCTTTAAAATCCATGCACAATACGATTTTAGTCTTCAACCAATTATATGGTTCTTCGAAGACAAAAAAACTTAGAAATATGCAGCTTTTTACTTTTTTATGTACTCTTTACTTTTTGAATGTATTCGGGGTATACGGAAGATATATTACATATGCCGCACCTCGTACTTAGAAGGATAATCTGGCAGTTCCAGTGACAATTAGGCGATTCAATTTTTCTGCGCACATATGTTTATCAAAGTTAAGTATTTTTCTTGAGTAAACAAAACAATAAGTGCTTGATAGCAATATTTCAATACTAGCTAGGTTAGTGAGGCGTGTTGTTTGTTAAAAGTTTTGTTAAAATATTTACTTTCACTGTGATATTAATAAAAAATTTTTATATTAATTATTATAATAATAATAACTTTATTAATTATAATAATAGAATAAAAGATTTTAACGACTTATTTTGTACATCATTTATGTTGTTTTGCCAGAAATATGGCTACTATTATAAGAACTAGAAAATGTTTATTTTGGAAATTTGAAGAGTACTGCTCTTTCGTCGTCATTTTATTTTTGTATTCTTAGCTGCCAGAGACAACAGATTGTTCAGATTGTCACAGAAAATTCAAAGTAGGAAGATTGTTATGGATTTTTTGTGACTTTTTTATGAATAACAGTAGTAACGCTATTAATTAGCAGCACTTTCGCAGATTGCTTTTTCGCTTTCTTAATTTGTATTGACAAAGATGCTGGTAGTAGTTCCTTTGTCGCATTCTCTCAAACGTTTGCAAAGCAGAAGCGGATACAACTCTATATTTTCGTGGAAATATGCGCTATGGTATAAATATAAGTACGTATGTATGAAAAAGCCAAACAGTATATATGTACTCACAACCAAATGGCTTTCAAGGTACGCCGTCCAAAAAAAGCCACTTCATTAAAAAATGCATAATCAGTGCCCTTATTCTGAGCAACATCACTAAGCCATCATTAGCCATATATTTCTCATAAGCAAATATCAATCTACTTGCGTCAAATCAGAGACAACTAAATAGCAAGATGGCCCAACATTTAATCGAAATGCAAACTAACAGATTCTTTGTGTTTCCGTTATGAATAGCAGCAGGAATAGCTGTTAATTAGCAGCCATTTGACAGCTTGCTCTTTCATTTTCATTCTTTTAGCAAAGGTGCTTGTAAAAGTTTTTTGGTATGATATCGCGTTCTCTTAAAGGTTTGTAAAGAATAAGCGTATAAAATTGTGTGTTTGGATGTGTACGTGATAAACATAATTTGTTTTCTTTTTGTCGTTTTTTTCATAATGAAGAATTCTACATATCATGTTTGTCAAATGCTTTGACAAATTTTTAATGAAAATCTTCATATTAAGAAGAATGAAAAAAATTATGTTGTAAGAATTAATTTATCTTTATTTGATTCAATTATAATTTATATAATTATTAATTTTATACGCTTATACATGTATTTGACATATTTTGTCCAAATTTTCATATTACGCATGAGTTACTCGTCATATTACGCATGAGTTATACTTCAGAATTAAACAATTAAATAAATGAATAATATATTAAAAATTAGTGCTTAAATGTTTTAACTCTTCCTTTATCTTTAATAATAAGTCGGTTCAACAACTCCTGCTCTTCCAATAATTTTGATTTTCTTTCAGCTATTGTTTAGCGAGAACACTCCTGAGCTTTCTTTTAAGCTAACGATGTCGCCCATGTATCCTACAGTCATGAAAAAGATGAGTGTTTCGCGAGCAGTTTAGTTCTTGAGCAAGACTGTTGTTGTCCGTATTTAAACTCACGTAGAATGGCTAGAAGGCAAAGCGAGAGGAAACGCTTCGGAAACGCATAGATTTGTCCAAAGGAGGAATAAACGCTTTAACGAATTAAATGGTTTAAAATTAAATTTTCTTCTGGATTCCAAATGTTTGACAGGATTCGACGTCATATCAGAAAAATATTAACAGCATCTTTGCCCATTCAAATAATAAAAATGAAAGACTAAACTGCCAAATGGTCTGTAGTAATCTTCTAGTTTGAATTTTAAACAAAATGCTAGACCATCTTATTATTTCGTCGTCTCTGGTAACAGATTGTACATTCTGTTATTAGTTGGGGTTTCATTTTTCTAATGGTATTTCTTCTTTTATTTTTAGTTGAATCTGTAACACGCTATTAACTGAGTTAAGAACTTTAATCGGAGCTTTTTCCTCAGGTGGGTATGCGACTTGCTGCGCAATTCGACCATATCATTAATTGGTTGAAAGGTCTTCCTTGTGCATATTTAAAATGGCTTAGACTTCTACGAACTATTGGAACAACTTGAACAAGTTGAAGTTTATGAAACGTTTTAATGATTTCGACATTTTGCCCGAAACGCTGTCAATGTATAAATAGAGAATGTTGATAATTGTCAATATCATGGGAGTTACAAAAGTTGATGTTAATGTGAAGCCCACGACGTTAGAATTCTCTCCACGATAGTTGGACTTGAGTTCGCCTGTTTCGCCCGCATCGTCAACCTCGATATATATAGCAATTAGTAAATCTCTAGCTTTATCAATGATTGTGCCCTCTCTGTCTTCCTGTGTTGAGTTTATTTGGCTACAAATTGATCTAAGTAAATATTCTCCGTACCTAACTTATTCTCACATCCTTCCTTCTTCAGACGTTGAAATTTATATGAAACACATTTGCTTGAAAAACAAAGAGTGGACAGACAAATATTAGTATCGGGTGATTTTAATATACCCAAAATATTATGCAGTCGAAACGAGGAACGCGGAATTTGGGTGTTACAGATCGCATTCACAACCCTACAATTTAACACATTTTTTTTGACGGAATGTATAAACTATTTCAAGAATATCTTATTCCGAATAGAAAGGACAGGAATTTGGATCTAGTCTAGTGATATGAGCATAAAAACTTTTCGCCTCCTATTCTGTTTTGCCATTGTTAATTGATAACCATTCTTATATTATCTGTCAGAAATACCAGCATGGTCTTTTAAGGGAAGATCCAAGTTCATTTCTTGTAGTGTATATCAAGCCTTCTCTGAACACAAGCAAACCAATCAGATTTATACTTATCTTTCTAAACTATTTTTCGGAGTTCCCCACATTATAAATTAAAAGGTTTAAGATTTCTAGAAAATACTTTGTCTTGTCTCAGTAGTTATTTAACGGGTTTCTCCCAGAATGGTGTGTGTAACACTATTGTGCCACCAGAAATTTTTGCCACTTCTTCACACTCTTGTTTGCATTAATTGTCAATGACTTCCCTATGTGCGCGTATTTAGTACTCGCTAATCTCAATCCAAGAGCCCAAGGATCTATATGTTTGTAAACACTTGTGTACTTCGTTAGTAAGGTCGCTTCTAGAGTACTTAGTTATTGTCTTGTCACCTAGTTGTAATCATTATAGTGACCTTCTGGTATAATTTTTTAATATTTGGATTAGGCCGGAATTCTCGTTTATTTCTTCCACGACGTGACCTCAGATAAAAACTGATCTATTTACCATCTGTTGTAAGACGTCGTACGTACGTTATCCATTCTGCTTAAGTCAAATTAGCAAGGAGGATGTTTGTTCTCCGACTTTGCTTTGTTTTCTTACCTTCTAAAATGTCGAGGCAGTATTTGCAAAAAAATTATCACAAAGTCGCACCACTTGCCAGTTTTATAATTCCTTTCGACAATTTAATGACTTTTTGATTCATCTGCTCACTCACTCACGCTTACAAGATTTTGTATGGGCAGTCCTACTTTACATTTTACTAATTAATAGCTACGAGAAACAGGAAGATAAATAATAAGTATTGAATTGTATTCATAGGTTCTAATTTAAGCACTACGCTAACGTTAAATTTTTTTGTTAATTATGCTTTATTCAATTTCGTTTTCCTAACGTTTATACATTTAAATTCTATCGTCAAGAGACGATATAGGGTGGATACTTAAAATATTAGTGATATTTTGAAGCTGGATGGAAAACATTAAAATAAAGTAATATGCTGTTTTCAAATTTATGCGTATATGAATAAATAATATTCCGCAGGCATGAAAACTTGGATGATTGAAAAGAAAATTGCATCGTGCTTGTAGCACTACTGTTCCTAGTTTTGCTTATATCTAAAAAAATATCTGTTCAAAAATATCGTACCCATCCCTTTTTTGATCTGATTGAATACCCCTAAGAAATGAAGAAATGATCAATCACACGTAGAAAAACTTAAGCTGCTAACTAACAAAACATACGACGTACGAATAAATACTCCGTCAGCAGCAAAAAAACAGAGACGATAATGAAGATAATAACAAGCTATGTTCTGATGGACCACACACATTTGTAACTACCCATAAAGTGTAAACTGAAAAAGATATAGAGCGATGCATATACTACACTATAACTCAATTCGTTACTCTGACGATTTTTTCTTATATTCTTTTTGTATGGTCGTCATAGAACAAATGTTGTTTCTTACCTTTTCCTTTACCTTCTTTCTTTTGCAACAACACGTTGTTTTAAGGAAAAAAAGAGTGAATTGTAACAAGGTATAACCAAAATCTTATCTCCTTCAATAGTAACTTGGAATCTATTCAAAATATTTTCTCAAAATATCACGAATCAGCCAAAATTAAGTAGTTAAGAACTCCAGCAAGAATGTCAACGCCATCAAAGTAGTGACAAATGCTTATGATGGGATGTCTTCAAGCAAATTCTTCTTATTATATAGAAGCCTTACTCCTATCCAAAACAGAATCCAAAGCAACACCCACCAGTAACCCGCCAAACATGTGACAACAAAGTGATTGAAATTTTTTAGACCAAACAGGTTCCTTGATGCTTAGATCTTACACTATCTACTCCAACGAATCTCCTTCACTTATAATTTATACATTCAAAATACACAAGGAAAATACCGAGCCCTTCTGCTTGCTGCAAAAGAGCTAATGAAGGCATTACATACAAAACCTTTCACATACAATACGACACTATACAATAACGTCACTTCCTCAAAGCTCACTTGTAGTTATATTTATTTTTATTTATTTATTTTCATTCTTCACATGCAGGAACTCAACTAAAAACAAATAACAGTCGAGTGCAAATGCCTCTTAAAGTAAATCTTAAATTAATTATTATTAAAACTAGTATAAGTATAATAAGACAAATTAGAAGGAAAAAAGAAAAAAAAAAAGACAAAAGGAAAAGGAAGTCCACAATTAGCGCAGGGCCACACCCACAACCGGTACAGGACCAAATTGCAAATGAACCCCTAAGCCATCACAAACATGCATAAGCTTAGCAACCAAAATAGATAACAACAATTCATTTTCGAATCAGAAAGATTTTTTAGGGATAAAGCTGGTTTAAGTACGACATAGGCAGATCACGTGTGTTAAGCAATGTGGCTTTAATGGACTTTAGAGAGTCCGATAATGAGAATAAATGATAGACGACATTTAGGTTCTTGCAAAGAACTCTAAGCGGGTTAAACAGCTCATAATTATATTTACATTGGCTAAGCCTAACCAAGGTAAAGTGCCTAGAGAAGCGGTTAGGAACATTGAAACTTATTTCACCAAGTAATGACGGCGAGTCAATAGCACCGTTTATTACTTTGATAACGAAGGAGACTCCAAGAATAAATCTACGTTTCTCAAGAGACGGTAAGGGCAACAGAAACAACCTATTTTCATAGGGGGGAAGAGAGGCAAACGGATCCTCGGATATTACCTCGTACAATAGATTCATGAATGTTTGCAATAATATCGAGGTTAATCATCCACAAATTGAATGCTCAAGACTTCACATTCCCTCTTCAATATATTTTCAGCGGTGGCTTACAGTAAACATTATCTAGTTTTGTTAATAGCCTACACAATCTGTTCTGAAAAAATCAGTACATATTGTTACGGAAATCCCAAATCCAGTTCACGCTAACTAATTCATTTTTCCCAAGTAATAAATTTCCTAGAGAGGGAAAACACAAGTGCACATTCGCGGTGCGTCATGCAGCTGCCGGCCGAAGAAAACGATTAGCGGAAAGGCAGGTTTACGGTATAAAATGAAGCCATGAAGTTAGGCAATAGAAACATGCTTGTAAAAATGTATATAATTAGACTAATTGCGCAAGGCAGAGTTAGTCGGACAAGAACATTTGGTTCGAAAAAGAATATTAAAGTTGAGCAGTCGAGAGTATTGCCAAAGTAAAATGTAAATAATCTTGCCCTTAAAGAAATAGATTGTAAATAAAGAAATTTGAAGTGTATTTCTCTTGAAAAGAATATCCACGATCTGGTGATACGGACCGTATCGAGAAAAGCGAAGTTCGTAACAATATGTTAACAATTTCTTTAAAATGTTCCGGATGCATATGTACAAGCCATATGCTAAGCAAATTGCCCAGCAAGCTTTCTTCTATCTATCTATTGAATATGCTATTCAAAGAGGTTGCCGTAAGAGAGCCCCCATAACTGACTGTTCGTTCTCCATATACTTTCTAAAAAGGAAGAACATAACCTGTACGTTGCTAACATCTATGGATACGTTGAATTTTTCTAAGTTATGGAACTGCATCTTGTGCGGGTATCAAGCTATTACGGACTTCCATTCAGCGAAAAGCTGACCACTTTGTTAAGGAGGCGGTCATTGACGGACAGCTTTTTTGGTATCAATATAGTTCTAAAGAAGCTTTAAGAGTTATCAAAAATTCTTTTTATGAGAAGTGGAATAAGGAATTTCGAATTATAACCCGAGCTGAAAATGATCGACTCTTTCCAGAGATAATCTGTAAATCATGGATTTCTAAGAAATTGTTCAATTCCACGGAAATTGCACTCCTGAATTGTAGCTAACAGATCACAACTATGATCGTAGAATTGGTTCTAGGCCTAGTGATCTTTGCGACATTTTAGGAAAGATGCTGAACACTTAATCCTCAAGAGCAAAAACCATTGTTTCAACTTTTTTTCATCTTTTCTGGACTTAGAATGCATGTTCTTAGCAAGAAATGAAGGGATACTCAAAAGGCTCAAACAAACGAATTTAATGTACTCTTCTAATCCATGGTATCAATTTACCGTCATCTACATTTTATATCATTTTTTGTAAATGTATAGTTTTTATGAAAACCGTCACATCGCCGAACACTCAAAACTATCAACAGCTTCCTCTTTTTGTGTTGTCTCTCGTTTACTTACCAAATGCCCTAAACTTACACATATTAAAACCTCTTGGGAGAATTTTTTAGCCGGCACCGTGTGGCTTTGGATGGAAGTGGTTATCAAAGTACCATGCACTCGAACGACGTTTTGTTTTAGTAAAAAACTTACTAAATCTATAACATGGCTGCCCACTAAATTTAAAGCGCCTCCACCATAGCCGCATCACACATCCAATCATATTTATCAGGAAAAATCGTGCCCAATTGAACACGCACGTCTATTAAGGATATATAAGGTCTTTTCCTTACTTTGTGATTTTCTTGTCGCATTATGAAGCTTAGCTTTATAAAGAAAATATGTTTACAAGCATATGATTATGCATATGTGAAGCGAAATCTAAATTTCAAAGCGAAACTTACGTTTCAAAGAGAAACCCAAAATTTCATACGCCATTTAAATTTCCGATTTTATTCTGAAAATAGAAAAAATCAGCCGCGCCCATCCAACATTATCCATTGCCACTTTACATTCTACTACACCTCATTATGTCCCAAGTTACTAAATAATTCCAGTTATAAAGGAAACTTATTTTGGTTTTTTTGGATATCATTGCATGGCAACACCACACAATGCTTGATTGTATGCTAAATCATTTGCTCCCTTTTTTTGCAGTGGTTTGTAACGCGTTACCGCTCGCCTAAATTTACAATGTTCCTGGGTGTAAAATTCATACCATCTGGTCGAGTATCGGTACCCGCAGGAGCGCAGCAAAACAATTTAACCAAAAATGTATAAACATATATATCATTACGTTTTGTTTGATTGGGCGAAAAGCTCTGTGGACGAGTAAATAGATAGCTTGCTCTTCCCTTTTTATTGTAAAAAATTTTCAGAAATATTGCACTGATGTGTGTGGAATATTAACTCCATCTATATTTCAGTTTCTAGTGTAATGTATTTAATATACCTTCTTAATTGTGATATAATTATTCTTAGTAAGCATATTTATTTTTAACACAATACTAGTGATCTAGTTTCCGTTCTGTTATAAGCATAGGCATTTTCAATTTTTATTATTAGTAAAGGTATTTATTTTATTTAACCTAATTATAATTTTGTACTTGTATTTATAATTTAGTGTATGAGTTACATGTTTTCATCATTCAAATTTAATTAAAAAAAAATTCAACATAGCAATAACGTTCAATATAGTAATTGATTCAATCAATGAAAATTGCTGCTGATTGAATTTGCTTCGGAATTTCTATCAAAAAAAAATCAAACCTATCTATCAAACCAGGTACATCGTGAGAACTCGCGAAGCCTAACTTGTGCAAAGCGCGAATGGTTTTTCTTAGAGAATTAACAGATAAAATTTTTAGGGTTAATATTACGCTTTTGCTTTTATCTTTAACATGAACATCCTTAAATATTTATAAAATGGCGATCTTCACTATCTTATATCCTGCGTGTTCATAACTTTTTCATAACGCTATCTACGCGCTCATACCGGAAAGTCTTAATTCTAACAATTTCATAGCAATGATTGCGGGAAATTCATGTATAAATAAATAAACACAGAAAAAAAGGATGTACACACCCAACGCAAAGCCGCCCCCATGCCAGATGTAAATCCTTCTTAGAGGTGAACCCCAAAGCCCTTGCAAATATGCAAAAGCGATGATTTTAAAAAAATTTAGTTTCATTTTCGAATCCTATGAAGATGTCGAGATTAAAAGGTAATCTAGATACGACATGGACAAAGCGCACACATTTAGGAGAGTTGATCCGATAACTTTTAATGAACCCGATATTGAAATGAAACTACAGATATCATTAATATTTTTGCAAAGGACCCTAAAAGGATTGAGAAGCACGTCATTATATTTACATTAACTAAACTTTAAGAAAGTAAAGTTCCTAGAAAAACGATGGGGACATTACAATTATCTTCCTAAGTAATGTCGGCAAATCGATAGTAGTAGAAGAAGGCAAGGAGACAAGCGGGTCCTGTCCCAAATTCGTAAGAGGAAAGAGCTGAAATCGCTTTTAGGCACTTTCTATTGCCTCTACGTAGCGGCTATAGGAGAGGGACCACACAACAGACGCTTATTCAAGTATTGGTCTCACTAAGCTCATGTATAGCTTTTTTGTTACGTAGGGCTCGTCAAGCCCTTTAAATCAACGTTAAATAAAACCTATCTCTGACGTAGCTTTATTCAGATCAAGGTATAATTTAACAGAAAACTATGGTTGAATAAAACCCCTAAGTCTATGAACGAAATACAATTTCCAATTTTTGTGAATTAATGAAGTATTCAGTGATAATGAACGTTTCTCGTTCGAACATTTTTGTCTAAGTCAAATTGAAGGAAATACGAGTGCGATTCTAAGGAAAAAAAGAAGACAGTTTTACATCACCAACGTTACATTACATTAAGATATGGCTGAACTTAAGCACTGAAGGGAGGTCATCATACAAGATAAGCAGAAAGGGTCCCAAATTGCTACCTTGACGTCACGTGGAATTGATCAAAGGTGATGGCGTTAAGCAAAACCTTAAACGATATATTATGGAGATAGGAGCTGGTCCATTTCACCAAGTATAAAGGGAAGTCGAGAACCGCTAGAGAAAGCCTTGCAATCAAGGAAAGTATACTCTAAGAGGATTGTAACGGATGATCTTCCTTTTAGGAATCCATGCTGAAACGGAGAAATGTAGAATTTGATAGCGAAAGCTGTTTGCTGAGTTAAAATTCGTTCAAACAATTTAGGTAAGACATTTTATTTGGCAATGTCTTTGTAGTTCTTGACCAGATGTCTACTTTCACCTTTGTGAATTGGAATAAGGAAACTAATCTTTCAACGCAAAGGGAAAATGCCCGTTTTCGAAGAAAAATTAAAAATCTTTGACATAGTAATACATAATGCCTTAGAGCATGACTTGAGTATACATGATGGAATGCAATCGGACTCAGCCGTACAACTATATTTAAGTCATCTGAATCCTTGTCATACGTGTCTATCTGAAATGATTAAATACAGGTTCGAGATCGAGTTTGTGATTTGATATGGGTAATTATCAGCTAAATCGAAACCAGCAAAGGAGAAATTTTGACGGAAGTATTCTATAAAGAGATTCGATGTTTCAAAATCTTCAGCTTTTTCAGAGCCATTAAGAGAGATGGAGAAGGAATGTATGAATATTCTTTATAGTTAACAAATTTGTAAAAGTATTAAGATTTAGTATTTTAGTATTTACTGCTAAGGCAAACGCGACGATTTTACCCTACGAAGATGATTTCGATACTGTTGAGGTAATTGAATCCATGTCTCACCGGTTGCATTGAAGTATGTTGCGGTCAAATAATTAATTAAAAAATGCACTAAATATCTCAGATGTTGAATTAGGGACCATACAGGCAATAGATGCAGAATTATCACTATAAGATCAAGTGACTTGCGGTAAATTAAAGTCACTCAAGACAACGAACATGTCAGTAGGTTTCGGCCATATAATAAACAAAGTTTCTTATAAGCGGCAACCTCCTCCTTTGGAGGAATGTAGGAACAAGTTATATATAAACGTTTATTACCAACTTTCACACAAGTGGCAACAAATTCGACGCCGAGAGGAGTTCGGAATTCAAACAAATGCGGCAATTAAAATAACACCAGCAGTATTATCTAATTGATCTTTTCTGAAAACATGGAAAGTAATTGGGAAAAGTTCCGACAAATGGGGATGCAGCTTAAGCCCAAATTCAGGTAGGTAGACCGAATCATGAATTATAACCCCTAACATTTTGGTAAATGATAGCTTTTGAGTCTGAGAAAACATTCAGTTACTTGCAGGTGGATGGACTATACAATTAATGTTGCGAGGCGTATCCCGCGTGCATTACAAGCGGGTCTTTTATGCGTTGGAGAAGAAGATGGGTACTCTAAGTAGCGACACTCATCAAACATCGTGTTAATTTTTTCATATTTTCCGCACAATGCCACGAGTTGTTTACTTATTTCAGAAAAACCATTCCTTGTCTGCCTAAAAAGGTTAAGGAAATGTATGTCCTGTTTTCTACACTTGGAACATGATCAACGTAATCCTTTCGATGGATCTAAGACTACGTCTGCAGTACGTCCAATTATGTCTACACATTTGGCAAGGATCACAAATACAACAATTAATGAACCGATCAAAGTCAGGAGTTGTTTTGGTTCGACATGGTGCAAACAAACAATCTATGTTGAAAGGCAACAGACAAGATAGAATTATCGAAGAGGGAAAAAACAAAAAAGATTATCAAGTATTCACAATGTCCTCTTAGCAAAATTTGCACGATTAAAGACGCAATAGACAAAGAGAAAACAGTAAACGACGCAAACCAACGCTGATGTTTGGAAAGCAACAATGCGCAAAAAGAACAAAAGACACTATTTGACGAGAGCACCATTTGCTAATATATATAACAATTTTATAATTTCTTTAAAACCTTTTAAAACCATAAAGTAAAAAAGATTTACAAAAATGACAAGAAGAATTACAAAATTTCCCAGGACAAAAATAAAACACGACCACAGCGCGCGCACAGACTTGCCAAGCTCCGACTTTCTTTACAAACTTGTATGCCGAAATTAAAAGATAATCACATACTACATTGCATGAAGAAATGCTAACCTTTCGATGAATCTTCTATGCTTAGCGTTATTCTAAAATATGACCATGAAATATTGTTAATTACGGAACGGATGTCTTTTCCACTTAGATCATTTCTTCTTATAAGCGTCCTCTTAAGAACTTGATATAAAATATCTTGAGATAACTTTCATAGATAAGCGAAAAATCTTAAAAATATGTGTGATTTTGTTTTTCTTTCTTTGCTTTTTGGATGCCTTGCTCTATGATAAGTGTTTTGATATTGCATAAAATATTTTAGTGTCTTGACAACTGTACTAGGATTCCCAAATGTTCGCAAGGAGGAGAAATACATAATAGGTAGGTTCTGATCTGCCTTAATTGCAAAGTCTACTTAGCCATTTGTCTATGTTGAAGCCATGATTACAAGCTCAAGAAAAACTATGTGTTAAAGATTTTATCACTTCGACAACTTAGGAGAAATCTAAGTCCTCCAAACCGTTTCACCTACACTTAACAACAAAAATATTGGCAAACAGGATGGATACGTAAATATCGCTTCTGGTTTTTACAATTATTCACAGAGATGCTGCTAATATGCATGATGTACACAATCCTATACTGCAATAAAATATGTCGCATATTTATACTATATAAGCTTATCTATGCATACATAAATACATAAATATGTATTCAGGTCATCATCATCATTCAGGAACATCATCAAATCAATAAATCAGACTTTAATACAAAAGGAACATAACACATGATGCATGGCACACGACACATTCGCTAAGTTTTGAACAGCGTTTGCATGCTTTTCAAAGATCCAAAATAGTGCTTATATAGTTCAATTCTTGCAATTATAAATATTTATTTCATAATTTGATTAGATTTCAATAATCTACTAGTGCTAACATAAGAAAAATTAATTAAGTTGCTAATGTTGTTTATACACTAAGACTGAATGCATATAAGTAGTTATCAAGTCCGAAATGACTTATTTTTCCTGACACCAGGCTGAAATGACTTTTTTCACGTAGCTAGGCAGATGATTAGGATTAAGGGTATACATAATTATGTAAACCATGCTTACGTTTATTTTATATAAAATTTTCAAAATAATCGGTTGTCTTATGTTAATGAGACGTAATTTTTAAAATGTGAAGATCAAAATGAGCATACAAGACATATATTACTATTCTATATCAAAGAAGGTAAAAGAGTGGCAGCAGTACATAGATAAATATATGCTGTGTATGGAACTAATGCTGCGGCAGAACATACTTGCCAAAATTAGCTGCGAAATTTCGTTCTAGAAAATTTTTCAGCGAAAGTTCTACCGCGTTCTGGTAGACCAACTAAAGCTTACGCTTGAAACTGACCGTCACATAACGAGTCGATTGCAGAAAAGTTGAATTGATCCAAAACAACTTTTAGTGATCGCATAGAAAGATTGACATTTATAAAAAAGTAGGAAATTTGCATTCCACATGGTTTAAAAAAAATTCATTTAATGCACCGCATCAATATCTGCGATACTGGTAAAGCGAAATCAAAACAATCTATTTCTGAAAAGAATTGTAACTGGTGATAGGAAATGCATCGTATGCAAAAATGCGCAACGCAATCGATCATGGTCAAAACATGACGAACTATCTCATAACCGGATATCCCCGAAAAGAAGATTTTTCTGCATGTATGGTGGGATTACAAAGGAATTGTGTGTTGTGAGCTTCAGCCACGTAACAAAACAATTAGTTCTGAAGTACGCTGTGAGCAACTAACCCAATTAAATGAAGGCTTGCAGCAGAAGCGCCCAGGGTTGGTCAACCGAAATAATATTGTTTTTATCACGACAATGCAAAATCTCATACAGCATCCTTCGCTAGGCAAAAATTAGGGTTTGGCTGTGATTTATTGCGACATCCACCATATCGTCCTGACATTATACAGTCAGATTAGCATCTCTATCATTCTCTTCGAAAATCTTAGTGTAAATTCTCATATAGAACATTTTTTTAATGCACAATATAAGAAATTTCATGAGGAGGCCATAACAAAATTGGCTATTTTTTATAAAACCGCCAGCTAAAGATAACATGTAAATGTTAGAGTATATGTACACTGTACAGACAATAAACTAGTCGAAACTCATCCACAACAAAAGAAGAGGACATAAGAATATAATGCCGAATTTTATTAATTGCAAAGTAAATAGAAGTACCTGCGTCTCTATCACTGCGTACCAGCTGTACGTGCTTTCCAGATGCGCGAAGCATTCGAGAACGATGCTCCACAACCAGTAACTAATGTAGGTTGTAAAAATTTAAAGTCTATGTCTATTCTTTGTAATCCTAGCAGATCTTTTAAGACCAATAAGGAATTGAAGCAGCTGAAACACATTCCTTAAAAATATTTTTTTCGGTTTTAAGAAACTGCATGTTCTAATTGCATTAATCAACTACATAATCAAAGGTCCTAGTGCAAAAGCCAATTGTTCATCTTCTTCTGACGTAGCGTACCAACCGATTAATAAAGTAATGTCAATTCGCAGGTTTAATAACGAACGTGATCACTGTTTTTTGTATAATGCACGAGAACTTTCCAATCGTAAAAAAAAAAACGCGGGGACTTCCGTTAAAAATTCTGCTTGGTACTCCATAGCTTTAGCGTAGTTGTTAATCCGCGTATTTTGAACTACTTCCCGTCAAATTCAAATTATTTATATTTCAGTAAGAAAGACGAAATATCCATTTGAACAATTAAACTATTCATTAATTTATTTAATTTTTGGCCCGCGAACGCATCATACCAAACACTCCGTCTCCGTCTTATCATTAATTTGCACTTCGTATTTGTCTGTCTCATTAATTTGCTTGGACCTTAAATAAAAATTAAAGCACCTGCACATGATAAAATTTGATTAATATTAGGAAACTTAAAGCTTGAAAATTTCCACAAAAGCTGAATTCTGATACCAACGCTTTTCATTTAGCTTCGTATACAACAATTCACTTTTTCGCCAATTACATGGCACATTGTGTTGTCAGACCCATAGGCATTCAATTTTTTTTTAATATTCCAAAAATAAAGTTAATCAATATCATGTGATGGCCGCCGACTTATATAATAATGCACTAGTCTCTTCCCATGAAAAAGGAGAAGGTCAGAACAATTCCGCACCTTCTCAAAAATGAGAAGCAGTGTCTTGAGAACTACGGCTTAGGAGTAAAATTCTAACTATCACGTGTTGTTGGAGTTATCTGAAGACATTGAGAGAAACGCAAAGCAACTTGAACTCTTCCCCTTATTATGACGAATTAATCAACAAAAAAAGGTAAAATATCGGATGACAAAAACGAATGTCACGAATAAATCGCAAAACATAGTGGAGAAATTGTGTTTTGGTACAAAGATTTTATGTCTATTAAGTAATGTACAAAAACATCTTTTTCCAAATAGACATTATTCTCAATGCAAATGAACCCTACGGAAAACTTGACTGCTTTCACAAAATAGCCTATTTGTCTGACGAAATTTTCGCTAGATAAACTATTTAATTGTCTTTTCAAGTAATTTTAATTAAGCTGTGATATCTATTGTGCTGTGATATCATTACCCTCACATGTCATCTGTTTAATAGTTGAAATTGAATATTCATAAGCTGAAATTGAATATAAAGTATGTTAACTAAGTCAGTGAAAACAAACTTTAAAGAAACTGCTACGCGCTTAGCATTGACTTGAAAATTACGATACTTGACCAAATGTTTTTGTAAGCACTTTTGCTCCAAAGTTTGTGGCATGTGCTTCCTTTATTGTTGAGCAGTGCGCACTGCTCTTAGTACACGAACTGTGAAGGGGGCTTTTAAGCTTTTTGTATGCATAAAGAATTTGGAAAATTTTTCAAAGAATTTCTTATATGTGTCTATTCCGCAGATTAATCAACAACGAATTAAAGAGCAACTTAAAAGCTCACTCCTTAATTTCCTAAATAATTACACTTAGTCTTAATCTCAACTTCCTCCCATTCCATCTCTAAGTCTACCTCCCACGCTTTCCATCTTTAACTGTTAAAAACGTTAGGTCGCTGTTTGTAAGAGCTAGGAAGGGAATTCCTAGTATTATAAAAATTCTACAAGGCGTTGAAAATTTTTGAACGCAATTTCAAGTATAATATATGGTTTGTTATTTTCACATGAATCTTTTGAGTGCTCTTAATTTATACATAACATTCACATCTTTACGCTTCTTTAACGCCAATATTGTATCAAAAAACGGTTAGTGCATTTTAAGAAATTCTCGGAGAATCTCGGAGCTTCGTCCCTTGCATCAGCACAAATGGCACCAGTAAATTACTATCACTTCGTTTAATCTTGTCTGACTATGTATGTAATAGTCACACTATGTGTGTAGTAGGAAATAATGTATGAATGACTTTAAAATTTTGTCAAAAGGAATGAGTCTACTAGCAATAGATTGCCCAATGCTCAAGAAACCTAACAGAAATGTTTATTGATACTGGCGTCGCCTACGTTTGTGATGCTAATTTGGGCTTTGCCTACCAAACTTACAACTTTTCTTATTTTGGCAAAAACAGCAAGTTAGTTATAACAAATGTGAAAGATGAGATAGGTCGCGAAATAAAAATGTCTGCCATACTGTGTTAAAAGGCATCTGACACGAGCAAAGACTTATTTCAAAATGTTTCCAAATAGTTAGAAACCTTTCCCATGCATGAGGAAATCAGCTTATATGGATAAGTCAAAACAAATGCCTTGACATCCGACATTTAAAATAGTCAGGGGTCGAATTTCAAATAACTGTCATTTCGATAACTGACCGAGGATACATTTGCTCAAATGAAGATAGAGTAGTTGAAGAAAAGTTGTGCCAACATGAAGATAAAGTTGTTAACTAATTTTAAAAGAAGTAATCATATGCATACGAAGGACTAATTTTTAAACTTCTTTATTTAACTATTTTTCAATCAAAGCACAGTTTACCTATTATGTTACGAAGTATGTGTAAATTTCCGGAGGCGATCTTACTATCTTGAGACTTTTTAGTTTTCAGTTGGACGCAATTCTAGAATAACGTTTTTTTGCGATATTTAATCGAAGGGAAGAACACTGAATGTACAAAAATTGCTGCAAAAGGAGAACTTGCTGGCAACCAAAGAGATGTGTTGTGTTGTGCGCAATGTTATTTTATTGCGTTTGGTTTTTTTACGTGTGCCTATATGTACTTCTATAAATCTACGTACGCGGGCATGTATATTTATATTTTTGTATCCATTTACTTAGATAGGTATATGTTTATGTGTGCACGCTTGCGTGTGTGTGTGTGCATGTACGTATGGGAGTGTTTGTGTACCCATGTGTGTGCATAGCTATGTACGAACAGCATTAAGAACCCGTTTGACTTGTTCAAAAATATTTCTTTTCGCCTTTTTTTATTTGTTTTTATACACACACACAAATGCATTACGATTTTCTTAGTTAATTTGCTGCTGTTTTCGTTGGTATACTATCGGTAGATATGTATACATTTCGTCCATGCACAATTCTTGCATTTTCATAAAAAATTATGAAAAATTTTTTATACATGCTTTCTTCGCATTAATTGCAACAATATTTAAAACTAATCACGGATCTCTGATTAATTAATTTTCGATAGTTTGTTTCATTTTTGCATAGTTTTTTATATAATGCTCATTTTATATATTATTAATATTAATTTATTTTTCTTTTATATCAAACATATTCATATTTTCACCTGCTCTTGGAACACTTCACACATGCCACACTTCTGTAATGATTTGCTATTTTCATTATTTCGATCCCATTAACGACACTTTTCTGAAACAATTTTCAAATTTTCTTTATTCCCCTTACTGACTTTTTCAATGCGTTTGAACTCTATTCGCTTTTTTCTTACTTATTCTTTGAGATATTTTTTATTTGCCTTTTTTCAATTTCTTTTTCGGTGAGGAGAATTTCTTACTAGACCACTTACCGACCGTTCTTTATAGCATTGTAACGTAAGTGCACGAAGAACTGAAGATTTATTTTTCAATTGAGCATACTAAGCCTGGTCAAATGCTTCGAGCTGCTGGTTACCTGCATACAAGAGTGGTGACATTCGTATTCAATTAATAGCCCCCTCACTCTTTTAAGTAGTGGAAAAGAGTTTACAAAGAAGAAATTCACCTCAGATCTTTTCCTGATACTTAAAGATCATGGTCTATATAGTTTTTTAATTTTACATGTAAATAACCTGTTAGATCGCAATATTATGAGCACAAGAGAGAAAGGGTGAGCAAAAAAAAAGAGGGAAAAAATAGAGAAGGCAAACGTAGCAGATGTTGCCAACCAGTTGGTTTTGACCAAGAGAAGACAGTTGCCACTCGAGCTTAATTGAATTAGTTTATGATTTAAAGATTAAAATTCATTAATAAGAAGCTAACCTGGTTGATCACGGTGTTTTTTTAAAAGGAAGAAGCCTTTTACATAAGAAGCGAAATTGGCCATCTGTGACTTATAGCGCAGAAGACCATCTTATGATGCTCTAATAGAAGACAACAAGGAGGGATCGAAGAAGAATCTGAAATTATATAAGGCTTTAAAAATCCCTATTAGCAAAGAAATAGGCGTTTCATTTTGAACAAATTAATGACGTGTTTTTGTAACACATTAGTTTATGTTCGATGTTACCGTTATTGTGTGTACATTTCAATCTTCAAACTAAAATCTAAACAATGGTTTAGTATTTTAGATAATTTTGTAAAGCGAAGACACAAACTCATGGAACTTTTAAAATGTTGTTCCTTCGGTCTGGAAATCTATTGAAATATGTAAGAATTAAAATAAGAAGATATAGGAGTAAATTGTTTCAACTCGTGTGCGTACGAATGAAGTAGTGCTCAAATTGGCCACATCAGCCAATTAAATTAAACAGAATTTGAAAAATTTTTGATATTTAACAAAAGAGAGAACAACGCAATATATATTAGGCGAAGATCTGCAGCTGCTGTGTAATGCCCTATGCAATATACAGGTATACCAATCAAAATTTGAAAAAGTTCTATGTACGAACTTATTAGTTATTATTAGTATTAGTTATTGGTGTTGAAAAGCGCATAAACGACTTTGTCGATAATCATATCATGTTTCCCCAACATGAAAGTTATTCTAAAATTGGAAAAGTTCGAATTACTTATGAAAGTCATAGTCACAGGGAGCCTATACACCGCAGATGTTGAGCTCGCCATTCTCTGCGCGTTCTCTTTATCTTTTAAGCCACTCAAAACAAAAGTATTTGTAAACCAAGACTTTATTCACCACACTCATTTCATATGCGTTACACATATAATTAAAGCTCCGCATAAGATGCTTGCTGATTGTTTACTTTACGCCTTTACCATACTTGCTTGATGGTCCCCTCTCTCCTAATTGTTTTGTCGATATATGTTGCTTTGAAGGTGATGAAGATACCATACGAGACAAAACAATACAATTGCCATAAAAAAGCCAACAACAGTCCAACAAGCTGTACGCAGTTTTAGTCCAAGCCGCTATATAAAAAAGCAGTGCAATAACATATAGAAACCCCTTCCGTATTTGATCACAAATGCTACGTACTATTACTAAAATAATCCACTAACTGCTCACATAATGTAGTGCCTTCCAACATATCCTTGCAAGCACGTACACGTACGACTGTACGAAGAGAATGAGAGTAAACTGGTTTTCTGCTGTACTCGGTATATCCAGTCGTTGTGTTTACAATAAAATAGAGAATAAAAGCGAGAGAGAGCGTTATATTCGGTTTGGATAACCACTTGTAGAGAGCACGAACCTGTTGTGTTCTGATGCAAAACTTAATTGTTTCCTTCAGCTTTTATGGATATTATCACAAATTCAAAAGGTTGGTTGGACATTGAGATGAACTCAGAGGTTTACGATAATCAAGTACTTGTATATAACTGGTTGGATATGTGTACAAATTTTAATATGCTACAAAAAGTATGATAAAGTGAACATATCGCAGTCGCAGTGGGTATCGAAATGTGACAAAACCAAGAAATCAAAATCACTTGTTGTTCTATTAGCTTCTGCTTATTTTTAAGCCTACGATTGTCATACATTGATAAACTAAATGGTATACAAATGGACTCATAAGCCTTCGCAAAATCTTAGCTCAAACTAGCTGTTCTGATACACAGAAGAGTTCATTACTATCCAAAAGTTTGTACTCTTGTACTAGATATCAAAATCATCAGCTTTTTACAGCAACAGTTTGCGTTGCTCTGTCATTCGCCCATTAATATTTACGCTCGTCATCACGTGGAAGATCTGTCCATTAATTTAATTATTTCCTTTGTAAAGACCATATGTAATCGTCCTTTTCTATTCACACATGTTACGCATATACGAGATGTTCTTGATTGTCATGGGATTTTGATTCACCTGACTGATGTGGGCTGATTGTATAACCGTTTAAACTTTATTGTTTTTACATTAAGAGTCTATATTCCCGATTCCACAATCCCGAATATTAGTTCACAATTTGATACAGTTTTTTGTGTATATGAAGACGGGATTTATCCAGATAATAGGCCTATTTACACGTTTACGGTGAACTTAAGATGAGAGTGTGCAAAGTTCGCCTTAGTGCCGAATTTACTGTCTTATTTTCTTTGCTGCATGTATATGTTCTGACTATCTAAAATTCTCGGCAATCTCTTTTCAGTTTCTGAATTCAATAGTGCAATTGCTTTCAGTTGTGTAGATGCGCAGAGGAAACCTGTCTTCCTCTAGTGACGTTGTTTTCTGGATACAAAGATTTAATTAAAATTGTTCATGTTTTAAACAATGGTGAATTAAACGTTGTGTTTCATAGATTGTTTCATTTTAGTAGTTAAAAAACTTTCCTTGGATGTTTGGAATGCGTTTGCGAGAGATGTGTTGCCAAGCGCACAAATATATTTGAAGAAAATAATCTCGTCTTTTTTTAGTTTTATTTGAATTTCTCCTTCTTACGAAAAGCATGGATTAAATGAGGTTTGTAGCTACCTTTCTCCGATTGGTAGCATGCGCTTACAAGTCCAAATAATAAATAAACGTAGCGAATGTGAATTGTATTAAGCAGTACTCTCTGTATGTCTGATCTTTCACAAACTTGAATTTAAAATAAAAAAAATTGCAGAAAATGCTAAGCTTGCGCAAATATTCCGCAATTATATTTAATGCCCAGAGGGAGAGGGAGCCAGTTTTATTATACTGATCGATTCAAGATTAATTTTCTGTGTACAACCGATAAATTAGAATTTATGAAATTTATGACGGAATTCGCTACACTGATTAGTCAAGAGATGCACCCTATTGAAAGCGGATTGCATCGAACAAAATTTGCCAGGTAGTAGTGCTACACTATATGGATCGGATAGAACAACTTTTTAGACTATTTTTCGTATAAGATTTCCTACGATAAGTACGCCATTATATTGGAAAAAGATTTAATTTTTTATGCTTTACGATAAAAATATAAGAGGACTTGGGAGATCTTCGACTAAGAAATTAAATTTGGTAAATTTGCACTTGATAGGTTGAGTCTCCTGCCATACAAGAGCTCTCATGAACAAATGAAAGTGCGCTTTTATACAGGAAAGAGGTATAATTTTGGTATTTTATTAAGAAAATAAGTAAAGAATAAGTAAATAAATTTGTAAAAACTTCCATTGAACTTTTCCTTTATTCTTTCTAAATGTTAACTTGAGGAATTGTTGACAAGCACTCCAACTTGATTGCTTTTGGTCTAATAATATCTCTCAAAGTAATAACTTCGATATTGCAGAGTGGGTTTTTCTTAATATATAAACACGAGGTTCTATTTACCTCTCTTTAGAGATAAAAAGACCAACTAAAACACTGAGCGAATGTATAATGCTGGCATCTGTTGTTTATTATGTTAGTTTCCTGACTTATACACATTTTTTAACAATAATTCCTTACGCTTTTAACGATAAATATGCAAGTGTCGGATGATAAATAGTAACTCGGGCAACATATCGATAAGATGCGGTGGACCTATCAAGAACTTGCTGAACTGAAGATACTGTCGACGAAGTCGTAAGTTAGAATTGAATTCATATTGAATCGAAATTAAATTGGTATTGACTCGGAATTGAATTGAATTCAAATTAGCCATTCATAGCTGTTTTGACTTAGCTACGATACCTCTAAATGTGAGACTTAAATGCATTATTTACATAAGCAGCAGCGTTTATTCGTTCAACCATATAGAAGTCCTACAAAAGTTTAACATAAACACCCAAAAAGTGGCAATGCAAGTTTAAATAAGTAAGAAAATTATATTCGGTCGTGACCGAATCTTTTATACACATCAGCGTTATCCGCCGTATACCGTCGTGATATTTAATTTATAATTATCACACCTAGTTTGTCGCATTCTACTCTCCAAGTCCGTTTATTTGATATCTATATCGAGAGGCGAAAAAAGTAATCCGACACGTCGATTACACAGACATACAAACAGACAGACAGGTGGACATGCTTAAATCAGTTTAGAATTCGATGCTGATCTTTTACACGGTCTCTGAGCTTCCTTTCGAGTGTTGCAAACATTGTGATAAAACGAATATATCCTTATCCTGCGGTGATGGCTATAAAAATGAATGGAGCAAATTGTGACATAGTGAACTGTTATAGCCGTTAAAAGTTAAACGTTGCAAAGAACGAAAATTGATTGTTTCCTATAAGGAGGGACAACGCTTATATACATACAGGGTTAAACTAAATTTATAAAAGGAATTATTATTTTAACCAACCTGTGGATGCTCAAGGCAACTTTCTGCGGGACGTACCTTAGCTCTGAAGCTGTGACACAGAAAATGTGTCTCAAAACTTCCGTTGCGGAACGTCACTTACGTTTATGTTTTGTGGGTTCTCCAAGTAGTGGAGGAGGAGTAACGTTTTGGACTTTATAATTCTCCTAATTTTCTATCAATTTATATTTATATACTAAATATATCTTTCATATTATTATATGTTCTGTCTCAGCTAATAGCTGCAATTCTTCTTACATAATTCTTTAAAATTTATCGTTTATTGTTCGTTCATGTGGATGTACTAGATGAAATGCTTTTTACTGTTTTCTATCCTAAATCATGCTTGCGCATGCAATTTATTTAGTTAGTGATCCTAATTCCTGCAAATTATGGACAACAAACATTTGCAAGGATATGTTGGCCCCACAAACTTTCTGCTGCATTTGACTAAGGTTTTTCACCGCAAGACAAGAAGGCCGAATACCAGACAAGCCAACTGATAACTAACAAGTAAGTCAGATTCTGAAGAACAACTTGTCGCAGCAGGAGTCCGCTTTTAACAATTAGTTCTACATGTTTTGCTAATTATGCATTATTTCTCAAGATCATCATAAGCAGTTTGTCTGCAATCATATGTTCTCTCTTGTGTGAATACTCATGTGTATTTTTGTTCCTGTCTATTTCGGTGCTGATTAATTTTGGCATTTTCTTCTTGATTGATTCGACGATAAAATTGATGTCGAACGGAAAATAAAGCAAAATATCAATACGAAATACATATATTTGATACAATAAAGGAAGGGAAGTTGCAAAATGTTTACAAAGACAAAAATTCGATGCTTTTCTCTTCTGTTGCCATGAAATAGGAGGGTATTATGAAAAAATATTTATAAAATATTAAAAGTAGAATTGAAGCGTTACTAAGCAATACCTATCAAGTAATGCCAACAGGCGTTCAATCGCGCCGTATTGAATCAAAAATAATTTGTGTGGATTATTATTTTTTCTACTTATTAACTGTCTTCTTTACCCTTCATAAACTGACTGCAGGTATATACACATCAAACAGAAATTTCTATACTTAAAATAAGGGCGCATTGTAAGATAATGGTAGAAATATGTTATCCGAAGTGTTGCCCGTTGGTAGCTGTGCACTTTTCCAACCAATTTGTGGATCCCGCGCCAAAATAAATATTGTCCTTTTGAGGCAAACCTGTCATCAGGATTTTTTCATACCTTTTCAAACTCCAGCTTTCTGAGTAAGACGCATGAGCTAACAGTTCCCAAATCAATGCCTCCATCATCTCGGGAACCAGTTTCGCTGTGAAGATACATATCATGCAAAAAAACCACCTTATGTTGACTTTTTGATTTTTCGCTGGTTTTCTAAAAAGCGAACTGTTCAAATCGATTAATTGCTGTTGCCAGCATTTGGGAGTAACAGTTTCACTAGAATTTAACGACGTGTAACTTCCCACAGCGTACTGGTTCCAGCAAGCACAGAATATCGTCTTTTTTTGAAATGAATTCACTCGCGCACTTGCACCAATTTCAAAAAATGTACATGGTTTAAATTTTTGTTTAATATCAATCTATTATTTTTATTTATTTACTTATTTAAATACACCATTAGCTCAAAGCAGCCAATAGAAAAAATAATACAATTTAGAAAAATTAAACTGAAAATGAACATATTCCTACTTCGACAGAGTAAAGAGTCCTAACTAAATCGCAATGATTGATTGAGTTCATTTAAGTCAATAATATTAATAAAAATAGTTATGAATTATTAGAAAGTAAAGTATTTATCCTAAATTAGGACTTACTAGCAATCTTAGTCTCACAATTTATATAGTAAGAATTAGATCTTAGATCAAGCAAATAGACAAATGAACAGTTCATTCTTCATAGGCATGTGAGAAAGGAGAATTAGACAAAAAAGTAACTGCATAAGAAAAATTTTTTTATGTATATTGCAAAGAATGAAATCATGCGAGTCAAAGATTTGACATAAGACGAAATTCGCTGTATTAATGGGACTGTAAATTAAACAAAATCGAGTTCACATAATCACGTGAATTCCTTCAAAACAAATAATTGTCCTTCAAAAACAAATAATAAAAATCATTAAATTGTTTACATAAAACACGGAAAACAGAAAAGAATTCATAATTAATTCTACATTGCGAAGAGGGATGATATACTTTAAAAATCTTGTAGGAATATTAAAATCCGGCTTGCCTAGCAAGAAAAGTGACGAATAATAATTGAAGAAGTCTGCTTGAATAAGTCTGTTTGAAAACACTATTCCAAAAACCAATCTTCTGCGTTCAAGAATAGGCATATGGATCAAATATATACACTTTTTCATTAAGAGATAATGTTCTATTAATTTTCCATGTCCCGCACAAGACAAAGAGGAAAAATCGTTTCTGGATTTCTTCTATTTGGGAGACCTAATGCTAGACTAATGGGGTAACTAATGGGGTTACCAAAATCTTGCAGAGACATTTCGAAACGTAAGCCCTTCGACCATCTTCTAACGAAACCAAGCGCATATCGAGCCTTGCTTGCAACAGATTTCGCATGGAGTTTAAATGCCAGTTTACTATCAAAAACTACACGTAGATCATTATTTGCTTAATACTTTCGATGAAATTTTTCAACTGCTAATTCCGATTCAACTGTCAACCATCCGTGTCCGTTATCTAGCTCAGTTTTGATATCTAACTTGGTCATTTAAAAAAGAATTTAAGAATTCTAATATGTAGTTCTGCGTCGGGATTATGAAATTCCATCATGTACACTTAAAAAATGTTCTGTCGAGCTATGTAGTGTTATTTCAATGATTTTCAATAACTCGTTGAAATCAGGTGAGAGTTGGAAGAGTGGCTTTCTTATTCCAATTCACAAATGTGGAAATTCCAATTCACGTTGAGAACTAAGAGGCATCGCCTAGTTACTCAGCATCTAGCTTTTGCTATCAAACCTTTTATTTCTCCATTCCCGCATGGTTTTCGGAAAAGAAGATCTACTACAAACTACAGACCTTTGACTTCTCTTTGTACTTATTGGCATGGACAAGCTCTTATCTACATAACAGATCAATCAGGGTTCTGTTCATCGCCTCGGATGAGTTTCCCATGACATCTGGCGTCCCTCAAGGCAGCCATTTAGAACTCCTATTACTTAATTTTTGCATTAATGATCTCCCCTCGGAAATTAAATCCAGCCAGGTCTTAATGTACCCTAAAAATATTAAACTGTTTTCTTTCTCGTCCTTGGAATCACAATCGTATTAGATTCAAATTAGCTTAAATAATTTGGTTACATGGTTGAATTTCAAGAAATTAAGTCTAAAAAATGCAAGAAGCTTTCTTTCTTATGAAGGCAATCGTTCAGTGCGGAGTACTTCATTGACTCACACAAGTTGGAAAACGTTGATTCATTCATCGATTTAGTGTTTCTATTCGACCAAAGATTATATTTTAATTTGCACACTGAGCGCTTGGTTTCATTAAGAGGTGGTCCAAAGAGCTGAAGGATCCTTACATTGCAAAAAGTATGCTCTCTCTGCTATAGGTGTCATGTAGATCAATTGAACCAGTTCAAAAGCAATTCTTGCTTTTTGCGCTTAGGAATTTAGGTTTGAACCAGCTTGTATGTTTGCCTTCTTATGAAAATAGGTTGCTTTTGTTATACTTACCGTCACTTGCCAAACGTATATTGATTCTTGGTGTCTCCTTCTTAACTAAATTAATTAATGGTACTATCGATTCGTCCACATTACTTGGTGAGATCAGCTTTAATGTCCCTAACCGCTTCTCTAGGCACTTTGTGTTCATTAAGCTGAGTCGATGTAAATATAATTATGAGCTTTTTAGCCCATTCAGAGCGCAGAAACCTAAGTCACTAACCTAAATCACACTAAATCAGAAACCTCTATCACGTTTAATCTCAATATTGGATTCTTTAAAGTTTATCAAAGCAACTTTGCTTAATACGCTCGATTTTTTTATGTCGTATTTAAACTAACTTTTAATCCTAATATCTCGTTATGATTCGAAAATTATTTGGTGTTGTTGACTGTATTGGTTGCCAAGCTTTTGCATATTTGCGATGGTTTAGGACTTCACTTGCAATTTGGTTCTGTGCTGGATATGCCTCTCTGCTAGTTGTGTACATGCTTTTTATCTTTTTTTTTCTTTACTTCTCCTTACGTATTAGTTTTTAATATTAATTAGTATAAGATTTACTTCTAAGATTCAATTGAATTCGACTGTTCATTTATTTTAGCTGAGCTTCATGTGTAAGTAGATAAAAATATAAAATAAATAAAATAAATAAATTAAATGCCGACGCCGACTCCAAAGCTTCACCTTATATTCATAATATAATAAAGCGGCGCAGGCTTACATTTTTTTTATTCAACGACGTTTAAATTACCTTACACCATTCAGACAACAAAAGTAAGTCGGACTGACGCACATGGAAACCTTTCGAAGTTTGGTGACGGGAAGAAAAGCTTAATATCATCGGCATACATCTCGAATGTTAAATTATGTTAGGTATATTATTTATAAATAAACAAAAGAAAAGGGAGAGTAGATAGCTCCCCTGTGGAGCTTTAGGTTTCATCATTATATATGTGTAGACAGATGCGATCTTCCTGAAGCTCTTTGGATAAGATACGAACGAAACCAATTTACAAGTCCAAGACTAACACCAGTTTAATTTAACTTAAGAGTTAGCAACTCATGACTAACTTTATCGAAAGCCATGTCATGTCAATACAAATAACATCTGCCTGCATGCCACGTCTGAATGAGCTAACGACATAGCAAGCGAATTCTAAAAGATTGGTAACAGTAGATTTGCCATGCACAAAGCCATGCTGCCATAGTGGGACAACTAAATAAATATTTTTAACTAATGTAACCAGTTTTTCCAAAGAAAGAATAGTTTTGCAATGCCTTGATAAATCATAATAGATTATTTATTGCCAAACTTATGCCGAGATAAAATGTAACTGCATTTCCAAATATATGGCAAAACTCCACTAGACAGAGAAAGTTTAATAGAAGTCATAGGCATAACTGATTAGGACACTCGAAGGAACAACAAGTGGACCAATGAGACAGGTAAAACAGGAGCTCAAAGAGGCCAGTAAAAACTTTAGATTCGGAGAATTTCATATTGGAGAAAGTATAATTCTCTTAAATCTCTATGCAATAGGGGTAGCTACCAACATCCGTGTAACTTCGATCAATGGAAGATTGTTCAGAAGTTAGAATTAGAGTTCGAATTAGATGCTTCCTTATCACCAAGATGCATATTAGACGCTAAGCCACAAACCCTCCTTTTTGAATTTACAAGACTATAAACAATTTTGCGGCTTCTTTTTCAAATTCAATCTCATATTTTGTAAATAGTCTGAGTAATATTTATTGTTGAAAGTACCGACTCTCCGTCTAGCAACCAAGTGAGCGATATGGGAATCGTTTCTCTTAAACTTTTTAAAATGTCTTTTCTTACAGTTTCTGAGATGTTTAAGTTCTTTCGTCCATCTACGTCAACGGCCTAGGCGTAGCTTCGAGCAACATTAAAGGCATCCAACGTGAAAATATCGTAGTCAATGTTCTACAAAAGCACATCAAACCCCTATCAAGATCTATAATATATGAAGCCTAGTTTAATTTAATATACAACGATCCATAATTTACTTTAAAAATATTTCATTTATATGCAATGATATCAGGTTCAATTCGTGTATGAGACTTAACGATCGTCACGTGAAAACAATCTTTTGGCTGGACTAAGGTACGGGTGCGAGGAATTGATAAATCAACTGTATTCGAAAATACTACGTCCAGTAATCTGTTAGTTGAATTATGCACCATATTTATCGCACGGGCGCACATGAATTCAGCATTATTCGGATTAGAAACAGAAAACAATTAACAGGAATTGAAATAAGTGCCGGGATCGAGACCCCACACCCCCATTTTTATCGGACCTATCACGCCTGAAAACTTGATACTCAGAACAGAAAGCTTCAGCAGCATTTATGTCAGGTTTCACCCATATGTCTGTGTTGATATACCTAACCCACCGTGTTAATATACAAGTCGTGAAGCTTACGCACATTTGATTTTGATATAAGAATCCTTAAACTAAGGGATTGCATAACAAGTTTTTGGCTGTCGATTCATTACGCATTTTATTTCTTATTCAAGCAGAAGGGGTATCCTTCGATCAGAACGATTTAAGCTATTCGTACTTTGAACGAAGCGATACTCCTATCTTCCGTTGGGTTCAACACATCCGGGATTGAGGTATAGCCACATTATACAGTTGGGCTTGAACTCTACCCGCCGAAGATGGATTTGGCGAAGATAAATCCACCAAATCGACGGACAATAGATCCGCGAGCGGCAGACCATTGAGTCTTATCTCTGGAGATGTGTCATCAGCCGGGATTGGAATTTGAATGTTAACCAGCCCTGTAGGGATGGTCTACACGCCTCACTGCGTGTTGTGCATTCTCTTTTTGCGTGAAAAGAATCAGGGCCCATTAACAATGCACGCTGTTCAAGCCTTTCTTCGCACTCAGTGACTTTACCTATAAGAGGAACAAAAAACTTCTTAACTTTAGCAAATTCCACTTTAGCTTGCGTGGATAGTTTGTAAAACTCAATAGCTTTCTTCGCGCCATTAGGGCACAATCATCGGAAGTTTTTGAGGCGCCAACAACGGCGTCAGCAGTCTTTCCGCTCAAATCCGCTCACTTCGGGTGCCCAATTCGCTCACAAAGCTAATACATTTAACAGCGGTCAGAGCCAGGTCCTGATCTGGCCAGACACGGCTGAAATGTGCAGTCTAACATCATCGACAATAAATACAATTCTTTTGCTATTGTTATTATAGTGCTGTCCGGTCGCTATTTCGTTACTATATGCAATATTGCATGTATGGTGAGATCGTTCTAATTCCACTGTGTTTCACTTTCCGTTTACCTCTGGTGATATGTTATCGGTGCTTACAATATAAACAAATGTGAGCGCTGGAGCTCCAATGTTTGTAGTCCTCTTATATATTTCGATACCAGAGATAATAACAACAAACGGCATAGATCAACAAGTATTATACATTAGAGTTGTCTTGTTTTATATATTATACAATTATTTATACTATACTATTTATTATATATATGTGTATTACATTAGAATTCTTTTATTATTTTCAAGACCGATTCACATTTTGCTCCTGCATTTACATTTATATATAAATATACTTTTAAATGCTTGTGGCTGATAAGGACGGATTGCAGCTTTTAAATTGTGTCTGTGTGTATGCCAATGTTTTTAAGAGCAAAAGCATTGATGGGATTAGATCGATCTAAGATTCTTATGTTTATTCAAGATGCCTTTTGGTTATTTCATTTTTCTCCTTTAATTTGTACAAATTTAATTATGTACAAAAGTCTTTCTCTGGCATATGTCAAACATTTTTTTGCGTAAATAAATAAACTTATTTAATTTACAAGGGGAGCTATATGTCAGTACAGATATGATCTTTAAATGAATAAAAAAGAGTAACACAAACCAACACGACGTGTCAAAATAATTTAAGGTACAAATGGAGAAGCCATTATATAATGCCTTTCAATTCTGCTCACATATTGGGTTCATTTACGCCGTTGCTCAATTTAACAAGATATTTTGATGAAAGATGTTGAAGCAAATTTTTAACATGTAAAATGTAAAGATCACAATAAATAGTTGTGTTGCAAACGTAACAATTAGTGAATTTGTTTACTTTCTAAAGCATTAATTCATTAGTGAATTTGTTTACTTTCTAAACCATGCAAACTCGAGTATTTCCTTCTGTATCCTGAAATTAGCTTTACAACCCTTCTTCAATGTGTTTACCGAAACATGATATATTCTTTATTCCATGTCATAATCAATGAATACTATCTTTGCTTCTTCGAGAACTTTGTTGCACTATGGTTACTAATTTATTATGGGTTCTGTTACAAAACTTTTTTTGCGGCTTTTTGAAGCATTCAAGTATTATAAACTAGTGTTTTAGCTTCCTCGTTTTCAAATTTTTGATTTCGTGTATCCCTTCTTTCAGAAATTTTTGCTTCATGCTAAAGTGCTCAACCTAATGACGTGCGTGGCGTATAACGCAAAATCAGTAAACACATAGTGTTGTCGTCGCTATCAAATTTGCTATAAATAAATTTCTGACTGTTCAAGACGATGTTGACGATATGTTGTCATCTTACCTACTGATCATAGTTGATCGCGTAATTGAAGAGCAGATTTATGGTATATGGCAAGAAAAAATTAAATTTTACTCCTGTATTGCAACTTGTACTTTTGTGCGATCTTTTCGATTTTATACATTAAAACGGCATTTAAAATTGAATGTGCTGTAGCTTTATTTCATTAGTAGGTATCGAACCAATTTGTTGAAATATTTCACAACATAGCCTATTAACATCGCGTTGCTAAAGGAAAATCAGATAGGCACTGATTATATGAATTTAGTTAATTAGCTTTCACTTGGACGGCGTTGGTACGTTGAAAGCCATTTGGTTGTGAATTATGTATGACTCTCGGAAACGGAAAATAACAAAAAACATTGGACGTTTGTTTATAAGCAAGAAAAGTGATACAATCAATAACGAAATCACACAAACGTAAATAAAACGAAGCTTATATAAAATTTTTTGTATATAATTTTACATAATTTTTTTACAATTATCGGTTGTTGATTTGCCGAGTAATAAAAGAAGAGGAAGAATTTCACATAATCTATATAATTTCATTTCTTAGGGAAAATGTGAATTGTGGACTTGTGTAAACTTTTAAGTTTACAATAGATTTGTTATGTTTATATTATATATTATATTTATACATTAACATGTGCGGATTTACCTATAAAGAATGTTTATTTAATGCTTTAAACTGAATTGCAAATCAATCCTAGTTTTGTATTATAATACATTATATATAAGCAAAAGCCAACTTTTTAATTTTCACACAATATCTTAAAGCGGTTGATGAAAGGTTCTTCATTTCAAAATTGCTTATGAATATAAATGTATATACCGCCTATGCTTGCAACCGCTTTAATAAAAATCAAGAATATTTCAAGTATCGTTTGTTGTGTAACAACGCTTCTTAAGAAGAAGAAAAGCACAGAAAGAATTACTTATCAGGAATATCAAATTTTCTATGGAATCGCTCATTTGTGCTGGCACTAATGCCCCACCGGATCCATTCAACGTAAAGTTGTCCTTCTATTTCTTATATCATTTCTGATGCATCCTCAGAAAATGTGCTCTGTGCAACGCTTAAGTAAGAATTGCTGCTCGCCATCGATTGATTACCTGCACACCCGCACAACTCCAATATCAAGGTCGAACGTATTACCAGAGGCCCGGAAGTTCTCCTTCCAATGCTCGCACCAATTTTCCTCAAAGTATATTCAAAATCGCTTTTGACACGCAAAACTTCTGAAAAAAACTATATATATATAAAATATGTTTATTCTAATTTATGTTGTTGACAAATATATAAAATTATTTAGTTACACATTTTCGGGTAATATAAGAAAGTTTGAAGCGTCCTTTTTTTGTGTGCAGTAAAATGGATTAAGCCTGTTGGCGATAAGACCAATGTAAATAGCAGAGTGATGAGTTTTGATCCTTAGTGGTGATCCTTTTCTTTTTACCGAGGACGGCGATATTGTAGGACGATATATTCGAAGGATTGACAGTAAGCTTTGCTGAATTAAACGAATTAAGTAGCCAATTGGAGTAAAAGTATAGCCACGAATTTATTACCTTGGTGCATCTTAACTCAACATCCCAAAAAAAAATCAAATATTTTATATTCAATTTATAGCTGTTTTCTCCTATAAACGCAATTGCAAACAACCAATACTAACGCAAAGTGTGAATTGTAAGCTATTTTGCTTACGTCTGATTTGACAGCTATGAGAGAGCGTTTCTCGCATCTTTTGTGCATAAATGTAGCAAACAAAAAATTAAGAAAATGACGAATTTTTTAAAGGCGATTTTTTAAAGCAATAGAAGAAAGAAAAAGAAAAATATGCATTTTAAAATTAAAGGCCGATAGCCTATGTTGCTAGTGCTGAATGTTTTCTTTTTAGCGTAAAAATTTGTTTCATTAGTCTAAAAAATAATAATAATAATTGTTTTCTCAATTTAATTTAATTTAATTTCACGTCCATGTATTGTTGCACAGAAATTTTTTTGGTAAGCAAGTGACTACTGCAAAGACTGAAATGCTAAGCATATGTTTTTGTGTTGTTTCACGAAAATGCATTGATGTTTTGCTTGCCAAAGGTCGCGTTGACACACAAGGCAGCGCAAGCTGAATGTATATCTACTTTTAGATATACGCAATCAACTCTATTTCGTTCGTCACGCGCAACTCATAACGTAATCATTGTGTTCAGCACTTAAAGCAGAAAACACGATGCTTCCCGTGCCCTTCTCCATCTTATAAGATTCCTTTTCCGACAATCTCGATGCTCCTCTACTCAAAAATAACATAACATGACCAAAGGAATCATTCCGTCTGATGTATATATTCTTCAACGTTACTTGGTGATTTAATAACAATTATTTTTGCCGTTACCTTTTGAATCATACTTCTCTTTGTATATTTTCTCATACTTTGATACGTAAAGACAAATACTTCTAAGATATTTCTTATTATTTGGTTCCACTAATTTCAAAGTGTTGTGTCTGCAGCCGATCTTTTTATCAAATCCCCGCAGATTACTTGCTTAATATTGGCGTACTTCTGATATGTGAGCAACGGCAAGTTAGTTTCGTCTGGATTCAGTTGAGCACATTTTATGGAAATTTTATAGCCCTCCCGAAAGGCGAGTATGTCAATCTTGTCGAAATATTTGCAAAACGTCGTCAGTGTCGGTGCTAAACTTTTCTTCTTACACGTAGGTTTGTATTAAAAATTTGTCTAAATCCGGCTATATAATTTATAATAAGAAAAACTCTGTTTTCGAAAGGAGATAAGTGCTCATTACTCATTTTAATGTTTTGTAAAAAATCTATTTTATTTAAAAAATTTCGCATTTCGCAATTTTACTATTGATTTGGTATAAGTTAAGTGGTATAACGTGTTGGCACGCGTGTCATTGAAGAAAGGAAAAAATATTCTTAGTTAAGTTGCACTGTAGGCCTGAGCAGGAAGCTAACAGACGAAGAAAATTAAATCAATCCAGAATTTGACGCTGATCATGAACATTTATATATTTTAAGGTCTCTGAAGCAAACGTTTGGGTGTTCCCAAAGCTTTGACAAAATAAATACATCCTTTGCTCGTGGATATAAGGAATTAAATTGTGAATTGAAATGATGCACAAAGGCAAATCTAATGATAAAGATTATGCGCCTATCATTCTGTTAGATGGAGGAGTTCCTGCTATTATATTTGAAAGCTTTTTTGATCCAATGCGCATTTCATATGAACTTCAACAGCAAGAGTAAGAGTGTAACTCTACAAAGCAGTTTGTGTCGGCAAAAAGGGGACCAAAAGTTGAAAAATTTTACATTGTGTAGCGAAAATGTTTGCAATTACTTTACGCCATCATTGTTATCACATTTTTCTAATTGCAAAAATCGTTTTTCACAGTTAGTCTCGTGGGATATGTTCGTTAAGAACGAACTTAATTATTATTAAATACTTTTCATTAATTTCACTCGTGGGAAATGCGGAAAATAAGAACATGTTCTATTCCGTAGCCTACACTCCGGGCAAATTTGGCATTTTGGAAACATTGAAGTTCTACCAAACAACGATCCCATGCATAAGTCCCGCGTAATCCAAAAACGGCTCTGCCCTAAGGTGCTTCGCCTTCTTTCCCAATGATCAGACATGAACCCTATCAAAAATATGTGGGATGAATTAGACCGGCTTGTGCGAAAACAGTCAATCTCGTCCACCCAAGATGTGGAAAAGAGACCACAAGAAGAATGGAGTAAAATCGCTGTTTCCTACGAAAGAAAAATTATACGAAATATGTTAAAACGTTTAAATGATGTTGTTAAGCAAAAAGGATACCGCGCCAAATATTAATTTTTAATAATATGCTATTTTTTATCTTCGTATCATTCCTTACATGACAAAACTCTAATATTAATGACGCTACGTTTTTTGAGTTTTTGGAGCTATTTAATTTTCTTGTCTACTGGAATAGTTTTTTTTTATATTTTAATATGTATTCACTATTAGTACAAAATAGTAAAGTAAATTTTTAATTTTGGACAATGGACTAGGTTTAACAACACATTTTTTAATAAAACTTTTTGTCGAGCGAAAAAACCCAATATTTGTGAGGCTCACTCTACCAAATCATTTACTGGTTTTTATACATTGAATTATTAACAGCTATGCTTATTATTTACGGCTTAACTGTTACATATTGCAACATATTTATTTGTGTTATCTATCCAAAGCATCCACATTGCTAAAGTATATATTGTGATGACCATTGCGGCCCTTTTCCATAGGCTGGAGCAGCTCAGCGGCCCAGGGAAGGAAAACACAAAAAAATTTCTATTTTTACACACAGCGTAGACTCTCTGACGTCTCGAGCGAGATTTCTCCGACGTCTCAAGCGAGACAGCTCGACCTCTCAGCTCGAGAGCGCAACTTCAACTAATTTCCACTCTAAGCTTAACCTATCCCTACTGCTATCTTAATCTATTTTATTCTATTCCTATTTTCTAACTTAATCTATTCTTAACCTATGTTATTTCTATCTTAGGCTATCCCTATCGCTATCTTAGTCGATCCCTACTGCTATCTTAATATATTCCTTTTTTATCTTAATCTAGCACTCCCTTCTCCTCACCAGAGACGGAGAATCCGTGAGCCCAAAACGAGGACGACTTTGGATCCTCACAATATGTTGATTTTATTATACGCACACATTGTAAAAACTACGTAGGATAATATACGCACCAGCTTGCAACACGCATGAGTATAGCATTAGGTAACACTGTAACGGTACAGCGACGAAAAGAAATAACGCACTACTCAGAACACAAGTCGATTCAATGGTGAAAAAAAATATATATACATATTGTTATGAAAATCGCAAATCCAGTTAATGCTAACTAATTGATTTTCGTAAGTGATAAATTCCCTAGTGCATATTCGCGGCGCGTCATGCAGCTGCCGGCCGACGAAAAGCATTAGCAGGAAAACAGTCAGGGAAAAACCCAAGTGCACAATCGTGGCACGTCACACAGCTGCCGGGCGAGGAAAACGATTAGCAGAAAAGCAGGTTAACGGATTAAAAATGAAGCCATGAAATTAGATGATCGTAACATGCTTGTAAAAATGTATATAAGTAGACCATTTGCGGAAGACAGTTTAGTCGGAAGAGAACATCGAGTCGTACGAAAACATTTGAGCCGGGCAAGAACATTTGTTAGTAAAGAAAGAATAGTGCTGAGCGGTCAAAAAGTATCGCTAAAAAAATAAATTGTAAGTAATCCTATATTTAGGAATATAATAGAACTTTGAGGTGCATTTTCTTTTCAATATGATCAACATGATCTAGTGATACGAACAATATCGAGGAGTAGAAATTTGTTACAATATATATCAGAAACGCCGTTGGCTAAAAGAAGCGGAGCATCAGATTCAACGAAATTAAAAAGCGTTTCATTGAACAAATTGGTCTTGCAGACTTCAAGAAATTTTTCATAGTTAAATTTCATTAAATCCTGCATTAGTCTTCATTCCTGGAATTTCCAAAAGCCTGTTCAAAAGCCTTCAATTTTTGCTGCACTTCCTATAAATATATTTGTGTCAACTTCAACTCATTCAAGTCATTCTTTCGGCGATTTGAAACTTGCATACGATATGTGATAACCTATGAAAGTCTGGAATCTGTGCAATGTTGGAAGGTTTGAATGCGTTTCTTTAGTTCGTAAACAAGAGTTCAAAAAATCGTCGTGAATTATTTAAAGAGGCTTTCTGAGTACCATGGAAATGCATTCGAATGTTATTTAGTAATATCGATTTAAAATAAAACCTTTGTTTCAAATGTTTTGCCTAGGAGGTAAAGATGGGACTGGGGTACTGATCAGATTAACTTCTTTTCATAATATAGATTATATTTAATCAGGAAGTACTTGGTGGACAGACTATATAAATGTAGGGACTCTCCGACTCTTTTTTTATAACTTCAAGTTTCTCTGCTGTTAATCGGCGCTGTAATTTGGCAGTAGTAGTAGGGTTAAGATTTGTAATGTCAATACATGTAGGAACGAATAACAGTATTTAACCAAGACTTAGTTGTTGACGAGGTTTGGCGGTTAGTTAGTGTTATTTGGTCTTCTGCATTTGAGGCGGTGTAGAATAAATTATTTGGAATTATTGTATCACTTGTGGTACAAGCCTATATTCAGTTAAGCTGAGATAGCCCACTTTTTTATACTATACCGATTGATTCAGAATCACTTCCTGAATCAGAATCGCTTTCTGAATCGATTTAAACTTGCCAATTCGGCAAGTCCCCCTTGTCTTCTTGTGCTCGCGCCTATGTTTGTAGGATTTTAGAAATTTGCGTAGTTCTGCGTCCGGCAGTAATAATTTTCGTAATACATGAATATCTGAGCTTGTAGCTTCTTCAAGAAGTTCACCACCCTTCATTGCTGTAAAATTTTCTTTAAAACTGTCTATTACCGACTTGGGAGGAGATAACAGAGACTCCAGTGACATTATTCTTTTTAATTTGTTCTTATTGAATCTAACATTTTTCTGAGTACGAAGACGCGAATTCCCAAAAGAAGAGAGTTTATCAAAGATAAAATAGAAAACATTATTTAAATCGTTTAAATTAATTAAATGCATATAATACGTAGAAAATTGTGTAAACCGGAGCGGAGCGTGTGTAAGAATTGCATAAGAAATAAAAAAAAGCAGCGGCATATAAAGTGCACAAGTGAAATAGTACACCAACACACTTACGATCAGAGTTACGCAGAAATTCCCTGCATGAGGAATAAAAGTAATGGAGAAGCTGCTTGGTGCTTCTCACAAATAAGGGGAGCTTTAGACGATGACGTCACGGACGCCGACATTATATCCTGTGTTGAATTCAATCATGACGGCGAACTATTGGCAACTGGTGATAAAGGTGGACGTGTTGTCATATTTCAGCGTGACCCTGCATCAAAAACGGTAAGTCCACGACGTGGTGAATATAATGTCTATTCGAC
>KK500070.1:286544-299690 GCA_000688715.1 Glossina pallidipes
GTGATTTTATGCTGACGTAATCATAATTATTTTAATTAGGGCGCCAAGCATCGTATTGCATTTCGTAATGCAATACTCAAACAGTTGAAGTGCGACATAATTTTTCTTTTTCTTTTTGCTAAAGAATTATGCAAATTCAGCATAATTCTATCTGCACTTCAAAGCGGATGCATACACCGATATGCGATCACACTACAATACACACAGTTGTATATAAATTAACATTTTGTCGAAGCTGCAACGAAACCATAAATATATATACAAAATCTTTGTTGCACATAACAACGCCACTTAGTTCCAGTTTTCGTTACGTCATTAACTTCATTATTAACTTCTTCATCTCTAATATCATCCGCAGCAGCCAACAGTCAGCATATAAGAGTCATCATCGTATTTATTTAACCTATGTAACATATATAAATTTATGTATATCATTTATTTTGTAGCTAACATGAATAGTTATATAATTACAAATTATTTATTCCGTCCCCTTTTAGTTAATGTATCAAATTTTTTTTTTTTTGTTTGCTATTGAAAGTAATATAAGTTAAAAAAAAGAAAAAAAAATATATGAGAGGAAAGCAGGTTAGCGGGTCATCGGACCCAAATTCGGGGTCTCTTATTAGAAATCATGGGCCGAAGGTAGGTAGGGTAAGATGTAGAATGGCCCAATCCTTATGATCTGCTCGTTCGCTAAGTTGGTTTCGTCTGTCCGATCTAAGGACGTGTATTTCATTTAGATGTAACCGTCTGTGGAGTCTCCGAGGGGCAAAAATTTAAAACCCTCCATATCTCCCAAATTAGCTTGCTAAGTGATGACACCTGCGCCCGTCTCTATAACCTTCGATCCTCTTCAAGCTGCGCTTAAGAAGAGCCCTAAACATAATAAAGTGAGTAGTTCGATAATTGGACAGACAGAGAGGATATACAGTCGTTATAATCGACTTAACATGTTGCTCTCATCATAATATCATCTTTTGATTTTGTAGTGGATCTGCAATGATCTTCAAAATAGTTACTATTTTTCAATCTTTATCATTCAAACAATTCTGATGTTCCGCCAAAACAAAATTTTTGCACTAACAAAGCTGATTAGATTAACTACTCTAAACTAGCCGAGGGGACTCTAAATAGTTAAGCTTTCAAGGGGGACTGCAACCATGATGTTGGTTTTATGTCTAAACCCATCCCCACTGCTGCACATTTCTTCATACCTCAATCTAAGAACCATATTGTAACGATTCTTCTTAGCGGGGTATTACTCAGGGCTTTCCAGAAGGGACATTTCCAAGAAATTTTTAAAATTAAAAACTTGGATCTTCGTTAATTTGTTTATAATGTTTTTTTATTTTGCGTTAAATCCCGAAAATATTAACAAAAGTGACGGTTACAAATTTATACGTTAAGGACGGAAAAACCAGCACAGCGATGAGGCGATTCACGGCCCGTATCATGCTTAATTCTTGTTATTGTTCACTTCTGTCTAAGTTTGTCGTCGGCATTTAGTTCGTTCTCTTCGCTATTTGCGGCTTTTCTTTCACGATGATTCTGCGAAAGACACCTTGGGCCAGTAAGGCCGATTGTTACTCCATAAATGTCTGTTTCATCAATTCTTTTACGTCTAATTCGTCCGCATACTCGTGCAGGGACAGCGGATAAGCTAAGCCAGCAATCCCCTATCCGTATAGTCTGGCTAAGCTAAGCCAGCTATCTTCTGTCCGTATAATCAAATTGTCGTCTCCTATCAGTTGTTGAGAGTGCATGCGTTGATGATTCAATACAAAATCATTATATATATCAAAAATATTATACCGCCGCCAAATATTGTTATGTGCAATACATTATTACGATTATTGGCTAAAAAACCAATTTTTTTTTTTAATTTCTGCTCGGTATTTAAGTGTGTTGTAAAAATAGAAAAATCACTTATCATTAATTTATCTTTTATAGAATAAAAAAACATATTCCATATGTATTTCATAGAAAATAATTATAAGTTCAAAAATTAAACTCAATATTAATTTCTATTCTTAAGCCAGTAGTATAAAGTATATTGAATTAATATGGTGTTGTGTTGTCCTTACGAATAAGTGCTTAGACCTCATCAAGTTTCTCAAAGTGGTCATATCATATCGAGACTCATGGCTGGCCACTTCAGGAATAGTATGTGGTGTGATTGAAAACAATTCTTCATAAGCCGTGCGCCATGGATGGGAGTGCTGTCTTGTTGGAATGTTCAATTCTAATTATATAGCCATCCAGCACAGTTTATTAAACTGTTCTCTAACAAGCCAACGTATACCTCCGCGTTCATTTTGCGGAGTACGAAGCATATCTTTCTTGTTATTTCACCAATTCTCTTATCAGCAAGTTTCAGTCCTTCAATTTTCCCGTATTCCTCATCCGAAAGTTGACTTCCATGTAGCATCTTCAAGTAACAGCAATATCAATTAATACAATTATTCCTTAAAATATGCTGTAACGCCTTATTTCCTTACCTATGACGAGATATTTTCTATAAAACACAAAATAAAAATTGAAATGTTCACTTTTCAGCGACAGAAACTCGAATGATAATAACTGCACATACAATTATTTTCTATTGAATTACAAGCTAACTCCGATAATTTCAAGTAACAGGACCACAACTAAAGGCAAAAAAAAGAGTACTTGACAAAGGGGGAGTGTATATACATAAAAATATATTGCAAACCCAAAAAAAAATTTACCATTAATTTTAGGATGGAATAAATAAAACTAAATTGGGACATATAATTATCTGTCACACGGCACATATTAGATGGAACATTTTGCCAGCAACATTTGTGCAACCCTTTGAGAGAGCGCAAGAAAGGGTAAAGAACTACATTGAACACTTTGCACGATGAGTGTGCGTAAGACAACGCATCATGAACATCTGTGTACGATAGTACACATATTGTGTATTGAATACACGTGTACCAGAGTGTATTCGCACTACGGCAGAAATACTCGTGTGCGGTTGTGTGTGCCTTTGCTTAAGCAATTACATTCAAGCACATAAGGAACAGAATTTTCAATATTTCATTTTTGTGCGCTTGGCTGTTTTTAGTTTTGGTATTTTGATTTGAACATTTTTCTATGAACAAATTCGACTTCTTTTTGGATAATTACTATTATTTTTCTCTATATCTATCTATTGCCAAAAAAATTGCTGTTCTAATTGTTCTTCTTGATTTCTACCGCACACATATTTTTCTATTATTTTTATTTTAAAAAAATATGATTATAATTATGCCCGATTGCTAAGTTTTCATCCATCTTCCACCTTGTAACTTAAACAAAAAGAAATTGAGCACGAGCCAGCGCAGAAACGTCCCTAGCGTCTTACAACTAAACTCGCACTTCAGCCACGCGCCTATACCAGCTGCGCCACCGCAATGATGTAGCGTCTTTCGCTTGAAACTGGCATTTCATTTGCATTGTTTTTCTATTTAATTCAAATGTTTTTGTTCAGTTTGCATCTTTCAACGTATATATGTGCATATTTCAAAATTCCCATGGAAAATGACTGTCTTGAAACAAACAACAAAAGGACTCTCTCTGGTTTGTGACGTACGATGACCGCAAAAAGCATCGCCTTAATTATTTAGATAGTTTCATTAAAGTGCTGTTTTTTAAGAACGCCAACTTTTTATCCGACGCTTTCCTAGCCGACGATTTTTTATTATATATTCGTTGTTTGTTCGTATAGTCCTTTTCACATTTCGCTGCATAGCCAAATAATTCATCTTCTTATGTCAATTTCATGTTTACGCACTTATTTTTTAAATATAAAATAATGTTGATATAATAAAGCACAATACTAATAAATAAACTATAATAATAATATCACAATTGACGTTAGAAGTAAAAAAAACCAAGCAAATTTAAATCATAGTATATCGCATCCTCCTGTACACAAGTGTATCGCTGCTACTTTCATACGCTAAATAGTCCTAGTTTCAACCCATGCCGTTTTTTTGCGCTCGTTGATAGCGGATATACCGGTGCTGCTATCTCGCTATTCTAAGGTGATGATGATGTGGTTATTCTCATTATTTTCCAACTCGCTGCGTTTTTTTTATACGGTTCACTATTTTTAAGGGTGACTTTCAAAAACGGAACGTTTATCAAATTATTTAGATTTAAACATTTATTCATCTTCGGAAAGTTCTTATTGTTAGTCAAGATAAAGAAGAAATGTTGTGAAAAAAGACTTTCCGCTAACAACTTTTTGATTATACAAAATTTCTAGCTGTATAGTTTGAATTTAGTTTTTATATTTTTAATAAAATTAAAAAAATATATATATCAATTAAAAAGGATATATTAATTTTGTTGGATTATTTATACAGTTTTCTTTTTTCGCTTGTTTTAGAATTTCTTTTAATGACTTTCGCTTATGTCTGCTTAGCCAATTTCCTCAATTCTTGCATATATTTTGAGTTTATAACGAATACGCATTGATGTTCAATAATATTCCAAAAGACAATGACGAACAAATTGTTGTAACCATCGAACCAAGAAGTGGTGAAAATTTACTTTTCAAATTTTTTTAATTTTTCGATCAACATATTCTTTTCACACTATTCCATTTTATTGAACTCTCTGAATAATTTCCAATAATAAATTCTCAAATATATCCACATTTTGAAGACTAAAAGAAGCTTAGCTAACGTCTAGGCAATGGCAATGATTCAATGACTAACAAGACAATACAAAGCAAATAATCTTTCTCTTCGCCTTGAGCAAGATAATTTTTTTCAATAACATCATAAAGAGCTTCTTCTCGACATTGGTATACTTCTTCTTCAAGATCCATAATTTCCTCATTAATAACTTGGGCATCTCCGCTGATTTCTTTTTTTAGATCTATATGACAATTATAAGTTTCTGGAGTCTCATTATTTAGAACATTTTTTTCAATATCTATTTCGCGCTGTGTTTCGAAATAATTGACTTCAGCTAGCGAAAGTTGAGAATAATTTTTATCGCCCTTATCAACTATGCTAAAGGGAAACTAATGTAAAAGTCGAAAGTGCCTTTGCACAGTTTCAAGATTTTCCTTTAACGTTGCAGCATTTGTCCAAAGTGGAAACAATCGGTCATGTTTACTCAATATTATAGAATATTAAAGTTGCACTTCATTATCAACACACTTGCCTCATCTATAAAGACGCTTCAGAAACAACTTAAATCAAATGTGGATCATTCTAAAAATGTTTGTCAGTCCGTCTGCCCACCCGTCTGCTAATTGCTGTCTGTTGAATATGTTAGTTTTGCCAATATTATTGATGTTGCAAGAAAAAGTTTATTGTTTGTTTCCTCAGCAATCTGCAATTTAGTTTTAGAGGTTGCAGATACGCCCAAGACAACATTGTGACTTTGTGGTCAGCAATAAATTCAGAGCCATAACCATATTTTAATAAAAAGTGCAAAAAAAAAATAATGTGATGGACGTATAACACGCAAAATTAACAATTACTTTAATCAAATAATCGCTAGAACAAATAAATAACAATTAAATACCAAATCTAATCCCAACTTTACTAAGGCCCAAACAAAGAATTCGCTATACCTCTCTTTGATTCGTAAACAATTTCATATGTTTTCTTTTGATTTCGCTATACCTCCCTGAATTCGCTATACCTCCCTGAATTTGCTACACCTCCCTTTGAATTCGCTATAACTCCCATTGATTTCGCTATACCTGCTTTTGAATTCGCTATACCTCCCTTTGATTTCGCGAAATCCAAGAGCCTTTATTGAAATTATCAAACATGACGTACTTCAACCTATTGCGGTTTGCTAGCGATTTGCTACAAATCGCCAAGTTCTTGTTCAGATGTGGAACTTAAAGTAGTAAACATCTGTTGTACTTTAAATATACGCTCGTTAATGGAAATCAGGCAGTCAATCAATCAATAATTGGTTTGTCAATTTGTCAATTTTTGGGTTTGTTGTTACTTTCTGGCATTTGAAATCCACTAATAATAAATACTGAGCATACTGAGCCTCATTGGAGCATTTAGCAGGGTTGAATCTAGATAATAACCTTTCACATTTTTGGTATCGACTTCATTACCTTAGGCTTGGTGTTTGGAATCTGGCAACCTACCTACTACGGAAAGCTCAAACGTTTTCCAAAATTCTATACCGAAGTATATACTTTATTGTGAACCTGGTGCAATCAGGATGTTTTTCGTTACCCACTCTAGTGATAATATGAACTCCTGTTACTGTTGTCATGTTCCCATTCGCTGGTCGCATATGCTGACTTAGTTCTTTAAAAATGTTGTGTCTAATAATGCGGCCAATTTAACTCCTTTCCGCAAAAAAATTTATAAACGTCGTTTTGGATTACGTTCGTTGGAATCACTGTTCATATCTCGACTGAATTTTTTTATATTACTAATCTGCCTCGCTTTTGATCGACTTTCGCGAATCAGTTTCTCGGCTCGTTGACATTTCGTTGACATCGAGGTGTTTTGCAGCGAACAACTATAAAAATAAAAGCAGCGCGCAAACAACGATCATGCTTTCAGTTGTTCAGCAGTAGTGAAACTAACAGCTCATATGCGGAAAATGTCATTTTCGTAATCCGATTATGCGCGAGTCATATTTCTCAGGTCAAAAAGGAGGCTGTCCACAAGGTGCGCTTTCCCTTAGAAGTAGCTTCGCAAATAACGCTATTCTGTATTCTTCTTAAATTCCGCCAATATGTATAATTTTACGTAAAAAAAGGAAGGTTCCTTTAATTTACCGAATAAACTTCTTGGAACGGGCCGCTGGACAACCCTAAGCGAAAACCCAGCTGTATATAACCCGCTACAACTTACAAGTTGTACGCAGATTTATTTAAAATTCAAACACACCTACCATTGTCTCTGCTTTACTGCGCTATTCATTCGCAATGAATGACATTAACGAGAGCAATGTCTTACATAAATCGTCCATCATTATTTGCAGAAGACTACACTCCTTTAAAATAATGAGAAATTTAATTCTAATACTCATTTTGAGGGTGGCTTTATAGAGGTTGAAATTGTTTTTTCAGAAAAATTCATGTTATTAAAAAAATAATTGCTTTAATTTCGTCTATCGTTAAATATAAAAAATCTCTTGTTTAATTGTTACTTCTTGAATGACATTTCAATTCAAATATCAAAGCATTCTTTATTAAGTAAATATAATAACTGTTATTTACTTCTCGATTTGGTTCGAAAAGTAGGTTTTGGTGTACGCTAGTTCTATTACAGTTTCGTGCCCAATTGAACACGCACGTCTATTAAGGATATATAAGGTCTTTTGCTTACTTTGTGATTTTCTTGTCGCATTATGAAGCTTAGCTTTATGAAGAAAATATGTTTACGAGCATATGATTATGCATATGTGCAGCGAAATCTAAATTTCAAAGCGAAACCTACATTTCAAAGCAAAACCCAAAATTTCAAAGCGAAACCTATATTTTTTCTGAACAGTCTTGCCATTTTTTCTCATATATTTTTCATATTTTTCTTATTATTTCTTATTTATTACAAGCAAGTCTGTGCTCTGCACGCTTACACATACATGTTCTATTTTTATTTCCTGATAAAGCATCTGCATAGGTATCCTGACTTGTGAGCTCTAGATAGGAGACACAGTCTGTTGGGACATAGCAGCTAGCAGGGAGTTGGCGGACAAACTTAGTAATAAGCTAAACCAGCGTATAACCACAGACGATGTCAGACACAAGGTAATACTTGTTAAAGCGAGTCTTAGAAAGTTAGATAAGAAACAGGCGACCGGACGAACGACATTCTGCGGGTATTTGTGGTACGCGCACAAGTTAGGGCTAAAACACGCAGCGAACTTGCTAACTAAACAACTAATATCGGAAGGGAAAATAAAAGAAGGGGAAGAAAAAACAACAACGGGGGAATAGACAGTGCAAGTAATGGACGATGCTTATGAACGGCTTGATTCTAGCCGTCTGGCTGCATGTTAACTGTTGATGGCATAACAGCTGGAGTATCTTCGTTTAGCCTTTCAAGGCTGGCAACTTTATTTAATGTTCAGGTATTCAGACATTGTCGTTAAGATATTGAATTGCTGTAAAAGGGTATAAGTTAGATTTAAAATAATAATAAGAATGTACGACCGGTACGTGTGAGCGGCTTAAAGCGACAACTGTTTAGGATCTTACAAATAACTTTGTTTAGAATTATTTACACCTAGTTACGCAGATATTTTGAAGAATTGAAATTTACCAAAAAGAAACTTATATTAATGTCTATATGGCAAGAGGTCGAATAAAAGGTAAATATATTTAACTAGCCTTTTCTGTTGTCAAAATTATGGCTGAAGGAAAATTTGTTTCAGCGATAAAAAAGAAATGGTAATAATGCATCATTTTTTTTTTTTTTAATTTAAGTAAAAAACGGAACAATATATTTTATATTTTAAAATGGAAAATATATTATAATTTGAAGTAAAGTTTTGAGTGTTGGTATTTAGCTTTGTTTAGAAGCGAGAAGGTAACAAGAATGCCAAGCGTATGTGCACGAAGATTCTCCAGCCCGTCTGTCAGCAAACCCAAAAAAATTTGCCCTCACGTAGTCAATTTAATCATAGTTGAAATTTCATGACTTTGAAAAGTCCAGTCACCAGTCACCCTATCCCAGGTAGTCACGGTTTCAACACAAAACTTAACCGTATAATTCGCAATTAGTTGTTGCTCACACACACACTACCCAAAAATACCACGTGGTAGAATCTGGGAGACTTCATCCGGCTATCAGTTTCGCTGATGGGAGTACCCAAAAAAAAAATTACTTTCAATGTAATCTATGAAGTTAAATTTTCTTGTTGTTACTTAAGATCTAGAAGAGTTGTTGTAAAAAAAAAAAAAGATTTCCTTTTTAATTATACAAAATTTCTCACTGTGCAGTTTAAATTTAGTTTTCATATTTTTACAAAAATTGCAGAAAAAAAATTATTAATATTTTTTTTTTTTGGATTATTTCTAAAGATTTTTTATTTGTTTGTTTTAGAACTTCTTTTAATAGATTTGTTGCTATCGCTTACGTCTGCTTAGTCAATTCCTTCAATTCTTGTATATATTTTTCCTTTGTAACAAATACACATTGATTTTTAATAACATTCCAAAATAAGATGAGGCACAAATAGTTTTAACAATCCAACGAAGAAGTAGTGAAAATTTACTTTTTCAATGACCAAAGTCACTCCGCTCATTCTACACGCTTAAATCAGTACATTATATATACATATGTATATTCTATCTGTATCTATAAGCATATTTAAATCCGATAAATAATAGTATATTCTTTATATCATAGCATAGCATTTTAGAATAGTTATTTACATTATTTGATATTTAACGTTAATTAATGGTGGTAGGCTTAAACTCGTCTGTACTACCCAATGCTGTACCGCCATACAAAGGGAAGTGGAAGCGTATGTCAGCAGACCTTCTTCCAATGTGGCTAAATTGCCGATTGGCAACGCCAATACGATCGTAAGAGAAGAAGAAGATAATGTTCTCTTCCTTTTTCTTGACTGAACCGCCATAGAGGTAAGACGTAAAAATAAAATAAAACCCGTGTTCATTCGGCAAAATCCGACGTGACAGGTGCGGAATTGGTATTAATCAGGGTAAAGACTTTCCGTACTGTCCATCGACAATAGGACTTCTTTGTTATAATTAGGATCTAAAATATGTATACTATGTATACTTGCTCTAATGTTTAATATATGATAAATAGGACTATCGAAGAGTTTTATTTAAAAGGAAAGAAAAGAAAAGGGAACGTATCGGACACAAGAACAACTGGATCCGCTCTTGCTTTCCCAGCTTGATTTATTCGGATTGGAATTTTTCTTAAATTGAAAAGTTCTCATCCTCACAGTATTTCATATGCATTTCTATTCCATTTAAAAATTTTCAAAGAAGAAATTTCACCTGTTCTTTGGTCTGCTAAGTCAATTCTCCGTAACATTTTATGGAGTTAGAAATTTGTAGATCAACCTTTCGAAGAATTTTTTTTTGATTGACTATATAAATCTCGTTCCTTATTGCTTTAATCCATTTAATTTCAACAAACCAAAAACAAAAAAAATTGAATTTGTGAAAGATAATTAATACATTGGTAAACGTTCAATTATTATTACTGTAATCAATATAAAAATAGCACGCAAAATGCTTCCACACATCATTTTACATCCTTTGATGGAAGAAGTTTGAACTTCACGACAGAAAATTGTTGTGAGACGGGGAAGGTGTCTGCGACATGCTTCCTATCCCTTTACACTATCTAAAGATGTGCAAAACAAGTCTGTTAAATCTATAAGTAGTATATATGTATATTAAATATACTAAATATATAAATAATACACATAAAAAGAAGTATAAAAAATTTAAACTTATTAACGAATTAAAACGATTTTTTTTTAGATCAAACTAAGGTCGAAACATAAAGGATTAAACAAGTTTCTCGTCATCATCGTCGAAATCATTTGGGATTCGGCGAAAGAGCCAGAGCTTCTCAAGCTTCAACATATCGCATTCGATTTTGTTCTTTGATAATTGAGTTTGGGGCCTATCTGTTTGTTGTTGTTGGACTGTCTCCCTTCGCTTTTCATTATCGATTTACTTCTGAACCAAATCGCTTGTGTGAAATAGTGCCTCCTTTCACGGCTTTCGTGTTCCGGCTGAACCTAACAAAGCGAAAACAGATTTTAAACTTTTCAAATCACATATGTGTACTTGTTTGCCTTTGTTCGCTGTACTCTGCATATCGTCCTCAGACGACACATCTGTTACACTAGTTTTTGTAAACACATGAAAAACAAATAAAAACAAACAGCACATTAAAAGTTTACTCAACGCTACTGATGGAAAGGCATCGCTATCTAAAAACTTGACCGAGTGCCAAATGTCAGCGCCCTTCCTCGGGTTGGTCCGCAATGAAAAGTAACAGTTCAGTTATTTGTTCCTTGGAAGGTGACCTCCTATCACAACCACTGATTATTAAAAAAATAGTTGATACAATTATTATCTGGTTTTACTAAATAGTGGTTATAGTTTGTTAAGTCTAAATGTACATTTATTATGTATGTTTACTGATTATTTCTCCCAAAATTTGCTAAACTAAAAACGATTGCTATTGAAGCAAATATCAATAAACTGTTTAAAGCCCATTAAATTAAATTCTCATTTTAATCGCAATTATCGCCACATTTTCAATTTGCAAACTTTTAAATGTGGCCACCGGATCGTAAGTAATTGCTGAATTTAAGAAATTATACAAGTGTTCGCTTCATCAATTTAAAAATGCAATGAAAACTGCTTCACTTACGTATTTGTTTCTAATAATTATTTGATAAATTTCATCCTTATGCAGTTTTTTCCATTTCGCATAAATTTGACTTTCCTCCATTTTGCAAAGCTTTATCAAATCTATGAGCAGACTAAGCATATAATCAATTTTCTAAAGTTTATTTTTTCTGTTTGTTCCAATTTACTCGCTATATATTTGTACGCTATTTCATTAATAGTTGGCTTATTTGTTTATTTATCAGATAGAAGAACCACCTGTTATTTTTTGGAGTTTCATACTAGATATTGGATATAACGAAAAATTTTCTTTTTTTCTGCTTTTTCATTTACGTATGAATGATAGCAACCAAACTGATAAGAAAATCGTACGCGATCTGGACCAAAACACTTATCAATTATCTACTTGGTCGCTGACAAATGTTAACTGTGTGTATTACGCTGCTGAAGCAAACACATTTACTGAAATCTGTACAGTATGCCTATGTGAGAATATATTATGAACATGTAGAATATGTGGCAGCGTGCACTTGTACGTGTGTTTGTTTACGGAATTACATGTATCAAGATTTATGATTTTTAGGATTTTTTTATGATTTCCTTTTCGAGAATTACTATGATTTTTCTATATATCTATGTCTTTACCGCCAAAAAAATTTTTCTTATACTTATTTTTCCTAAAATCCTAAATCTACTACATACAATTTGTTTATTTATTGTGCGATATTTTGCACCACTGTTGAGATATTGAATTAAGAAATTATGGTTAACTGCCTCCCCGTAAATATTTTTGGCCTATGTTCCATTAATAATCGTCATTATTATATTAAGTCAATATTAAAATTAATATTAACTAACATTAGAATAATAGCAATTGCTAACAAATTTGAATTAAATATAATCAGAGTGCGTATGAAACATACACGCCGTTTTTAAACAAAGGAGACCCTATCAATGTAGTGGCACAGTTGGTGCGGACGTTGTGACAATCTCTTGGCGAACGATAATTATATTGCAAAATAATAGCAATTCTTCAAAAAAAAGGCGAATCATAAAAACAATTGTCGCGTCAAAAAACTAAAAGTAAACGGCTAAGCACGGAAAACTGGAAAACTGAAGAATCTACTGTGTATAAAAAATCTAACGTATAAAAAAAACGCATCGATTTGGAAAATAATGAGAATAACCACATCATCATCACCTTAGAATAGCGAGATAGCAGCACCGGTATATCCGCTATCAACGAGCGCAAAAAAAACGGCATGGGTTGAAACTAGGACTATTTAGCGTATGAAAGTAGCAGCGATACACTTGTGTACAGGAGGATGCGATATACTATGATTTAAATTTGCTTGGTTTTTTTTACTTCTAACGTCAATTGTGATATTATTATTATAGTTTATTTATTAGTATTGTGCTTTATTATATCAACATTATTTTATATTTAAAAAATAAGTGCGTAAACATGAAATTGACATAAGAAGATGAATTATTTGGCTATGCAGCGAAATGTGAAAAGGACTATACGAACAAACAACGAATATATAATAAAAAATCGTCAGCTAGGAAAGCGTCGGATAAAAAGTTGGCGTTCTTAAAAAACAGCACTTTAATGAAACTATCTAAATAATTAAGGCGATGCTTTTTGCGGTCATCGTACGTCACAAACCAGAGAGAGTCCTTTTGTTGTTTGTTTCAAGACAGTCATTTTCCATGGGAATTTTGAAATATGCACATATATACGTTGAAAGATGCAAACTGAACAAAAACATTTGAATTAAATAGAA
>KK500071.1:0-49909 GCA_000688715.1 Glossina pallidipes
CTTGCTAAATTTTGCTAAAATTTGAAATTTGCAAATTCTTTGCAATTTATTATTTATTTATTTTCGTTTTGGATTTTTTTTTTTGCAATTTTCTTCTTTAATTGATGTCTAATATTCTCTTTATTTTATTTATCTTTAATTTATTTTCTCTTAAATTCGTTTCTTGTGCTTTCTTTGGCTTATTTAATTATTTTTTTGATAAAAAAAAAATTTTCAAATTAATTTTCTTTTGTTTTTTTTTCTTAACAATTTCGTGTTTTCTTTTTAATTCCTTATTTATATTCAATTTTTGTTCATTTATGTTTCTTCTTTTTTTTTTTTTTTTTTTTACTTGATTCTTTAATTTTCAGTTATTCTTGTTTTTCTTTTCTTCCTATTTACTTTTAACTTTTCTTAATATGTTTTTTTTCTCTTTTCAAATTTTTATTATAATATAAAGTTTACTTACATTAATACTATGGTTATTACCATAGTTGATGAGTCCTTTATCATTTGGCCGCTTTCCGTTCCCTTGTTTCCAGCTGCTGCACTCCTTACTCCTTCGGCTTGGCTGCTCCTCGGACTGGTGCTCCCTTTTGGTGATTCCTACTTGGGGGCCTTGCCGCTTCCTGTGCTGCTCGAAGTCGACCGGAACTTACGATGGATTTTTTGGAAGCTTTTTTTATCACATAAAAAATGTTTCCCAGTTTTTTTTTTTTTTTTTTTATTTGTTGATTGCCTTTTTTTTTTTTTTTTTTAGATTATCACTTTATTGGAACTTTTTATTTTATCAATTTATCTTTGTTTTAAGATTTATAATATTTATTTCCGTTCATAATTTCTTTCGTTTTGAAACCCTTTAAATTAGGAAAAAATTTTTATACCCTTTGGGTTTTCCTTTGAGTTCCTTTTTTAATTTTATTGGAACTTTTTATTTTGTCAATTTAACTTTGTTTTAAGTTTTATAATAATTATTTTCGTTTATAATTTCTTTGGTTTTGAAGTCCTTTTAATTAGGAAAATTTTTATACCCTTTGGGTTTTTCTTTGAGTTCCTTTTTTAATTTTATTGGAACTTTTTATTGTGTCATTTTAACTTTGTTTTAAGTTTTATAATAATTATTTTCGTTTATAATTTCTTTGGTTTTGAAGCTTTTTTATACCACCGCAGTCCGCAGTGTCTCGGTCCTTCCTTCTCTGGAAAACTGCTCGGGCGCCAGTTAAATAATTTTATTTTTCTACCTTGGGTTCTTTAATTAAACGCAAGCTTTAAGTTTTTATTTTAACAAATTTAGTTTTATTTTTGGGAACTTGGTGGGCGCACTTATTGATGTTATCTTAAGAACTGATTTTGGTTTTGGCAAATTGCTTTACATGAAACCTTTGGTTATCCATTAACTGGCAGTCAGCATTTTTACCGAAATGAAGTTTATTGCAGGGTGCAATATGAGATGGGTGAGAATGTTTATTCTAGAGGCAAGGTGAGAATGGTGAGAAGTGTTTACGATGCATTTGCATGATATTCATCATTTATCAAATGCTACAATGTGACACTGGTGAGAAATGCTTGCGATGCTTATTTAGTTGGGGTGGTTCATAAATTTATATTCTTTGTTAAGGTGGTCCTTAACTTACATCTATTTTTTTTTTTTTTTTAGTTGTTTGGAAGTGGATAAGGCCTGTTTAAATCAATTTAGACCCATATTCCAGCAACGTAAACAAAAACACATTGATGACATAATTATGATTTTATGAAACGTAAGATAAGCACTTTTTTCTAATTTATTTTCTTTTTTTTTGGTGATGCTTATGCTTGTTAAACCGGAGATGTTCTGCTCCGCAGTTCTTCCCATAGGCTTCCGTAACGTACTGTACAATCGAAATTCTGGCTAAGAATGTCGGAGAAGAAAACAGTATAAGCGATCTGTGTTTGCCGACAAAATTATGAGTATAGAAGATTAGAAAGAAAAATCAGCTGATTTGATAAAGGCAGCCAGTTGCTTAAGCTGCGTGAAGTTTCTAGCACGAAAAATTTCATATAAATTGTTATATAAGCTAAATATGCTAAAAGACTGTCTAAGGTTGTCAAATCACCTGCACTCAAAGATTAGATGTTCGGCAGACTCAGTAGTGTTACATCCCTCGCAACTATCAGTGGAAGAGACTTTGATCATTTCTAAGTATACCTTGTCGTAAGTATGATTACTCATAAGTCTACGAAGTATTTTAAATTCCCATGTTGCAAATTTTCCTTCACATATTAAAAAAGGGTAAATTTTGTAAAAAAGCCGGTCGCTTTTTTCTCCAGCTAGAATATGATACTCGTCTTTCCATTCTTTTACAATAACTTTTTCAATCAGCAGGAGAGCTTCATTGGAAGGATAGTAAATGGACACAATCGTGCCATCAAACTGTGCTTCCCATGCAAAGAAATTTGCTTTTTCATTGATACCGAAACCACTGTGACCTGGGATCCAGATTAGGTGGCATTCTTCGGTGCTTGGGTCTTTTAAGAGGTCGTAAATATCAAAAACGTGCATGTTGTATGGATCCTTGTTCTTGATTACCATCAGAGCAGATTTGCTGGCAGAAAAACATGCAAATTTTTTAAATTTGTTCTCTATTGCAAAGAGAATTGCCTGTCTGACGGCCAGAAGTTCAATGAAGGTGGATGATAATTCTTGCAGAACTTTGAATTTTCCTAAAAGTAAATTTAGATACTCTATGACTGAGAGGCTAGAAATGTCCGAATTTACTAATCCATCCGTTGCGTATATTTTGAAATTATTTTCAATAAGGTAATTAAGTTTTTGCCGACATACAGTTCGATTTATTACCGATTTTTTTTGATTTAGTGATTTAATTCCCAGAGGGACTTTTCGTGAATAATATTATTCCAAGGGGGTATTGTGTTAACTTTATTGAAAATGTTACTGACTTTTATGGAACAGCTTGAGTAACTACTGAAGACATCATTGTGTTTGGAGACGACTTTACCGAAAAAAGCAGGTTTAAAAATTTTTACCTTGAGAAGTTCTTTTGCAGTTAAAACATATTTTCTTTGCTACAGGAAGTTCATACGAAATGGAACGTAAGATTGATATTGGTGTCGAGAGGGACAAACCAGTACAGCGTCTTAGGATTGAGTGTTAAAAGGTTTGTATTTTTTTGATTGTGTACGCAGGCGAATTGCAGGATGTGGAGTATGAATATTCAATTTTCGAACAATCAATAGATTTATACACATTTAAAGCTTTCTTTGGTGGGAGCCCATTTTGTAGATTGGTTAAAAGTTTGATAACCTTTGAGCTTGTGTAGCAATTTTCAAGAGTATCTCAGTAATGATCATGACGGGTCAAGCTTGAGTTAATTATTCTACCCAGAAATTTAATTTTTGTGCCGTTAACAGTGATGTCCAAAATTTTTTTAGAACGCTTAGCAAAACGGATGACTTTTGATTTTTCAGGATTGAAAAATAAATTTAAATCAGCACAATCTTTGTAGAACCGATTGGATTTGATGTTAAGATTGTATACTGCTTGTACAAACGATTTACCAGCAGAAATAGTTAAAAAATCATCAGCATATTGAAATAAATGGGTTGTATTGTCCGGTAAATGATGTAAGCCGGCTGTATATAGATTGAAAAGTAATGGACTGAGACAGCTGCCTTGAGGTAGACCTCCACGAACTTCGATTGAATTTGATCCCATCACAAGAGTTCGCGACGAAAGGAAGTTTTGAATCCACATCCATTGTGACGGTATTTTAAAATCAGTTAGAATTTGACCTAATTTTCCTAGATCAACACAGTCATATGCCTAATTGATGTCTAAACTGACCATAACTACATGGTTACCATTTTCTTTCTCACTTGCTATGGTGAACAGAACCTCATTTACACAGGTACTGGTGGAAGTGTGTTTCTGGTAAGCACAGGACCTAGAAGAAAGCAGTTGTGAGTTGTGCAGAAATTTAGTGAGTCTTTCTGTAATCATTTGGTTTAAAATTTTTAAAAGTACAGACAGTAGAGATATAGGTCTGAAATGAACAAAGTTTTCAAGATCTTTTCGAGCTTTAAAAATGGGTACAATTTTAATAGTACGCCAACTTGTAGGAAAAGAGTTAGTCGTCCAGCGATCATTTATTGCAGAGGGCACAGCTGAAAGGTTTGAAACGGAAAGGACCTTTACCATTTCGTATTTAATGCCATCATGGCCCGCTGCAGTAGATTTCTTTTTTAGATTAAGGATATGTAAAAGTGCTTCTAATGAAAAAGCAGAGACGTCTTCCACCTGAAAGTCAAGCGAGAGAAACTTGAGAGCATTTGTTGAGGGAACTTGGGCTTTCAGCCGTTCTAGGCATGGTTTGTTATTCTCATCACTCCAAATGGGGTGTCTGTATTTCCTTTTCGAAATGCGATGTCCATTCAAAAATTTCCAAAAGGGTTTTTCTGATTTGAAGGGAATTTGTTTGAAGGAGATGCCTTTCCCAGCTAGAATAGCTACTCCTCCATAGCCATCACTTCTGTGTTTATAAGCCGAGTTGTAATTGGGAATTTTGAGGTCTGAAATGTTATCATAAGACAAGAAAAGTTCAGTCAAAATTGCGAAATCGCGTCGGCTGGAATTGAGAAAGTAATCCAGTAAATAGGCATTGCGTCTAAAACTGTGTATATTGTATTGAAGGAAAGAGATTATTGAGAGATACTAGGGCATGTTAAGACTGAATTAAATGTACCTTGTTTTAAAAGGTCAAATTTTGATTCAAGGGTTACAATTTCTTATTGGATGGTTTTTAGTCTCTCTTCATAAGAAGTGGTGGAAAGAAATCTGAAAATCTCGTCCAATAATTTTTCCATTTCTGTCGACTTGTGGTTATTTGTGCAGATGTGCTATTCAGAGGGTTGGGGAGGTGTTTTTGGTTCCTAAATCTTAGTACTGTAAGTCGAGAGCATCTTATGGATCGCCCTTCGCGTGGGTTTGGGAATACCCGTTTTATTTTTAGCTACCGCATTAAAGCTTTTTTTCGCTAAAATGTCGTTTGACTCTAGAGTCGGATCTCTTATGTTGTTGTATATGGTACTGTTCACTGCCGGGAAATCTTCATCGTAATTGTTGTCTAATAGATTGAATGGATTGATAGAAAATTTTTCTTTGTATTCTTTAAAAGAGATATTTTGGATGATTAGGATTTTTTAATGTCTTCCTCCTTCTTCCTTTTTGAGGAGCATTGATTAGATTTCAAGAGTTGATGAGGCAGGCTGTTGACTTATCACAGTTTAAGCATCTGCTTTCCCTGCTCTTGCAAAATTTGGCAATGTGATCAAAGCGGTCGCAATTGAAACACGATTTAATTGCAGGAATAAAGTAGTCCACTGGGATATTGCAGTAATTGAATTTGATACATTTGGGGATTAATTTTCCCTTGGATCCAATCTTCATGCTGTTTGTTGGGATGAATATTTCTTTGTTGGAGGGATCCCTTCTATGAAGTCTCGTGGCGAAAACGATCTCAATTACAGAAATAGCGGAATTCAAAAAGTCTTCCTCCCTGATAGAATGAGTAACATTTCCTACAATCCCGAATTTTTGCGTAAAATTCCTGGGAATATAAGCTTTACAAATGGAACGAAAGTCATTATTTTTTATAAAATTATTGGCATTCATAACATTATTAAAACAAACTTTTGCTCTGCGCCCCCTTGCGGGCGGGCGACTTTTAAGTTTCATGCTAGACTATTGACAAAAAAGCAACTGAGTTACCAAGGGAGTCGAAAGGGATCTGGAAGACCAGCAGGTTCTGAAGAAACTGACAGAGACGCAGAGAAAACTTTGTATTTTAAAAGATTTAAGAAATTCACTCAAATTGTCGCCACTTGATGTTCAATGTAATTGAGAGATGTTCAAAGTCGTACAGGGATAAATTCAGAGACGGCGGATGGTGTTTTTTCTTTTGTTTTATGTATTTTTTTTTTTTAATTTTTCAAAATTTTCTGCACCGAAAAAAGAAACGTCCAATTTCGTGCAGGGTTGCCAACAGAGGAATATACATCTAGAAATAAAAAAAAATTTCACTCATTAATAGTTTGCTTGTTTGTTTATTTATTAGAGAATCAGTTATTATTTTTCGGATTTTGACAGCCGCAATTAAATATAAACTAAAATTCTTCTCTTTTTTCTACTCTTTATATATGAATGATAGCAACGAAAATGACACGAATGTCTTACGCGATTAGGACAAAAATGTTTATCAATTATCAGTTTGGTCACGAGCGAAAGTTAATTTTCAGATGCGTAATTACCCCTCTTGGCAGTGATTATGCATGAAGTTAACTAGATTCCATTTTCGAGTTTCGCTTTTTGTTGATATATGTGTGCACAAAAGATGCAATAAACGCTCTCCCAAAATTTTGTGTTCGCGTGTGTTTGTTTCGCCGTTGCAATGATGACGATTCTCCTACCAAATTACGTATTATACATACTATAAATTATAATAACATGTTGTTTACTTATGTCCCAGCGGGTACATTAAAAAATAAAAAAATTTATTAGTATCATTGTCATTATTTAATAACAGCAAACAATACATAATCATTATATATATTATGAAGCAAGGCCGTCCAAGACCAAGGTACTGAAACTGAAAAACAAAACCGCTATTTCCTCTTTAGCCAGATCTCTAATAATTTCGAGAGTGATGACGAGGAACTTTGTTGAATCCTTTATGCCTCCATTATTTTTTTATTTTTATATGTGCATTATTTACACATTTAATACATCCATATATTTATTTCAATTATGAAATACATTAAGTAATGAAAGAGAAATAATAAAAAAATTATAGTGAACTCTTGCCGCTATGTTTATTTTAATTTGTTCTCCAAACCGCCTTAACTGCATTGGCTCTGCGAAATCATCCACACTATTCTCTAAAATTAAAATCTTCGCTTCCCAAATGCACTTTATAATGTATAATGCAAATGGTGCGCAGCGCACAAACATTTGCGACTCTTATCATTTTTCTAGAATTTTACCTGCTTTTGTGCTTCTCCAACAAAATGCGACCCCGAAAAATAAAGTTTAATATAGGCTTTTGAATAACAATGTGAGTAAGTAATTTTAAGCTTTATGTAAACCAATGCATCTTTCAATGATGCTCCCTGCCTCTCACTGCTGTGTCTCCTTATGAACGAGGCTTGGCTTGATCCCAGGTATGCAAAGTCAACCGCCAAATTTTCATTTCATATTCGCAGGCTTACGAACAAACCACTTACATGAATATACAAGAAAACGTACACCAATATGTAGATTAACTTACTACCATCCCATTTAAACTATGTTTGCCTTTTCTGTTGATGGAAAGTTCTTTATCTTTTGTAAGCTTTTGAAAACAAACGTGAGTTCCGTCTACGTATCCAATCACTTCAAGGAATGTTTCAAGGAATGAATATTTTAATTGTAAAACAAAACGTAAAATTACTTAACATATGTTATGCCATATTTCTCGTAAAACCATATTTGTGTGTCCACATTATTACTCCACCTGATCCATTTCGGACAAATTTTCGCATCCACTGCTTCTATAATTTTCATCCGAAAGCGTACTATGCGGCACGTTTATGGAGTAGTCATTACCGATGAGCCATAGGTAACCTCCAGAAACCAAGAGTTCCGAAGTCATGGCTAAACGAATAATCAGCGGTATGTATATCGTCCGTAAAACATCGCTTGTTTCCCACACGTATTTGAAGGCCGCTTTCGAAACTCAAATCTTTTGAAGAAATTTACATGAAACAATATAAACAAACACATATATTTATCACAAGTACATTCAAAAAAATTACACATTTAATGTGAGAGGATTGGAAGTATCGCGTTTCACAATATTACCCTGTCGAAATGTTAGATTCTTCTCTATTTTGTCGAAGCATTCTGCCTAATATTTATATATTGATTAATATAAAACGAAATAAAAATTGCTTAACAATAAAATCAATTTTTTTTGTTTTTTGGTTTGTTGAGATAAAACGAACTAAGTCAATAAGGAACGAACTAAGCCAATAAGGAACGAACTAAGCCCACTCAAAAAAATTCTCTAAAAGTCTTAAAGGAAAAATTTTCCGTTTTTTTGAAACTTTTCGTCCGTAAATTCTGTTTTAATTTGTTGTTTTAGCTCAGCTGTTTGTTAGTAAACAATTTTGTTTGGAATTTACTTTGTTGTTAATTTACAACTGTTTTCCCTTTTGCTCTAAACAACCAATACTAATGCCAAACGTAAGATCATCTGCTTTCGTATAATTTGACAAGTAGGATAGAGCATATTTAACAGGTACTGTGCCAAGAAACCTATCGTTATCAACCAATGTTGAATGCCATCACATACGCGAAACTAACCGAAAAACGAAAACAGACGCTGACTCTCAGATACGTACGAACCCCCGCAATTCACACACAATTTAGTTTTCTAACTTGGCTTCATCTTTGCATAATATACGATTTTAAAGCAACAATAAATAAAATTAGTGCAAAAAGATACTAACGTTCTTAATAAAAAAACAAAAACAAGTAAGAAAGTTATATTCGGCGAGGGCTAATTCTCGCACACCCGCCGTTATGGTTTTCGCATTCTACTCTTCAAGTTTTTTTTATTTGATACCCATATAGCCGGTATTATTAAGAAAAAAGTAATCTCGGTTTTCAGCCTTGTAACCTTTATAATTTCCGAGTAACGATGAAAAACCCACAAATCTTTGTGAAGAAAAACGGAGTTGCTTTTAGTTTATTCCCCACGGCGGCCAGAGCAATTTAGCCCACTTTCAATATCAACAAGCGTGGAAAAACTTCCAATGTCTCCACCAAATTTGAAGTTTATATCTTCATATTTGTAACCAGGAGAGTGCCAACAACAAACACCACACAGACACACAGACAGACAGATATGGGTGAATCAACTCAGAATTTCACGCTGATCAAGAATATATATATACTTTATAGGGTCCCTAAAAATTCCTTTTAGGTGCTACATATATTATGAAAAACATTAAAATGGGTATATCGCCGTCTTACAGCGGTGGGTATAATAAAGTCCACTAAATAACTTCACAATATAAATATATGTTGTCTTTTTTATCTAGACATTTTATTAGACCCTCAAATTTTTTCTTGTCTTTTGCCGATTCTCTTTTCGTAAATTTCCTATTTTTCTTTACGCTTTCTTCTCTAACGATATGTGTATTGCTTACCACTGGAATTATAGTTTTTATCCTTAAAGCGAAAACTTAGTAAGCTGTATACAGCTATAAAGATTTGAACCAATTCTGTCCATAGTTATTTCTATTTGCATATGCCCTGCGAACTCTATATATTGGTGCATCATCTATAAACTATCTGTAGCTGAATAGAAATCACGGACCACTTTTTATTTCGATTTAATCGAATATTAATTAAAATCAACGATTTAACACCACTTGGCAATTACTTCTTAGGCCATATAGCGCTAGATAAAGTGGGCTCTATTATGGCTCTTTGAAATTCAAGTTAAATACATTGAAAGCAAAAAATGTGCTGATATTAGTTCATTTTTTACTAAACTTTGCCGGCTTTTGCGAGCCCTAAGATTTTTATGTAAACATATAAAATGAAAACACATACCGTGTGTTCAACGCGAAAACTGGGAACAAGAAAAAATAAAGACGACAAATTACAACGTAAGCACAGAATGTCTCAAATTTAGTTATTACGTTGTTTCATTTCGAATTTTTTGATGTGATATAATTTGAAATTTCGATTTATATTTATTCCTATATTTTGTCATTTTTATATTTTAATTCCTATGATTTTTCTTTATAGACATGTTATTTCTTGATTGCTACTTCTCACATCAGGTGTTGGATGTTTACATATTTGAATTATTTCCAACTGGCTTTCTTGATTTCAAATATTTAGAATTTCTATGAGTGCAATATCCAATTTCTTATTTTTGTAGCATTGAAAGATTCGAAAGAGCAATTTCGCTAATATAAACATTAAAAAAAAAATAAAAGTTTGGCAATCCTGTTTTTTAACTCTATAAAGAAACAGCCTTGCTTCTAATTCTATGGTATACGGCAATTTACAAATCGTTCGGTTATCAGCCATCTTGTTTTACTCGTTGTAGGTTTTGATCCACACATAAACTAATAAAGCTCATTGCAGTAGCCATCGTACAATAGTGTAGTAGAGTTTGCTAATTGAAGTTTTGTGTAGTGATATGATTTAACCGTACATTAACTTGAAATAAATTAATATCAACTGTCTCACCAAAGCGAAACTTTGTAATTATCTGATAAAATACATTTTAAAGAATTTTGTTGGTAAAGTATTCCCTTTGCTACTTAACAAAACCCCATTTAAATTAATCTGTGTTTGTATATTTTCTAAATGTGTCTAAGCAAAGATAAGTGCTTGTTTGGTTGTAAAAAACAGTATGTATTGTTGAAAAGCAGCGTGTTAGACTTGGTGAACTGGAAGTGGCGGGAATAAGTAAATAGTTTTCTTTTTCACAGTATACCTGGTGTTTTTTCTTCTCCTGTGTTTCACGCCGCGAGTTGGCAATTATCTGAGTCCTAACCCCTAAGGTGATATGCGACGGAGGAATACTTTCAGAAATCACAATACAAGTCTGAGTTACTAATTGCATTTAATGTCTATGTTATGTATTGAAAAGAAAATGAGAAGCGAACTTCATAAAAATTAACTTTTTGGTAGTGATGCCATGCTAATGCAATTTTTTTGTTTAAAATATGGGATAACTAATAAATAGTCTATTTTATAATATTGACCTTATGTTATTCTTTATTGAGAGCTGGTCTCATGTAATATTAACTATTTCTTGGTAGAGATATGGTACTGATTTTGGGCATAATCGCGCAAGTTTCAAAAGTTATTTATCTTATATACTGTCAAAAGAATTCAATTATAAAATTTCGGTCCCGAATTTTTTATTGCGATAAAGGTGCTACTTCCAAATGCATCATAATTGTAGAAAAATGCATTAATTTTGATTATATTTTTCCCTTTACGCACAAGTTTTTATTCTTCTCAGTTTATCTTTATATTTACATACTTCATCAAGAAAATTTGTAACAATGTAGGAATGTAAACACACTATTCTAAAATGAGCTTAAGGGGCGTGGTTATTAATCGATTTGCACCGAAGAACGTTTTTTCAAAAAACTATTTAAGTTCAAGTTGAAACGTAGTCTATAACAAAGGAAAGGATACATCATTCAATTGCTTATTGCAGCAAACCAAATTAAGTAAAATAGAAAATTGGTATTATAGCAATTGTGTAATTTCAAATTGAGTTTGAACAAAGACCAAGTATGGTGGCAAGTATGTATACTTATGCGTACTAGAAGTGGTTATTAATATGATGTAGTTGGGGGATAGGGGAATGGGTGTATATAAAAAATGTTAGATGTAATTAATTTTACTGAAATCAAAAATTATATGTTAAAATTGCGTTTATTTACTCAAAGATATGAAGATAGAGTCAATAGATATTAGAAGGTCCCTAAATATTTGGAATTGGAAAGTGGATTCGAAAAGAAGGAAAAATATTTATGTAGGTTAATTGCCACTACAAGCAAAAAAAATATGTTATACGTTAAAAAATATGGAAAGGTTAAAAAGTCTTAAATAAGTAGTATAATCTCTGCGGTATGACTCGATTTGTTCAAACAATTATATTATACAAAATTCCCCGTCATTTTTTTTTTTAAAGTATAATATTAAAAGTTTTTTATTTTAAAATGTGGTTCAACTGTCCTGTTCTTCACTTTTAAATTGGAATGTTCAAACCCTAGTTTTCAGTTTAATGAGAATTGAAACAAGAATGGAAACCAAGAGTGAGATTGAAAATGAGGTGTCTTCTACGAATGGTGGCTTTTCACAATCGCAACAACTGGAGCTAGAGCACCAAAATTCCGTAGGAAGTGTTGCTAACGCTGCGGTAAATATTAATATAAGCAAAGAGAGCAACTCAATTGAGGAAAGTAAGTATACTTGTATATTATGTTAAAGGTGAAATTAAAAACTTTTGGTGTAATCCTTATTTATTTTAAGGCGAAAATGACGTAGCCACTAAGGATTGGCAACAGCGTTTTCGTTGGAAACGTGTGCTTACACCGTCAGGTCCGCAACCGCGGCCTCGACACGGTCATCGTGCAGTAAACATAAAGGAATTGATGGTTGTATTCGGTGGAGGTAATGAGGGGATCGTCGACGAGCTGCACGTTTACAATTCAAGTAAGTTATAATATCAGTGCACATATTAAGTTAATGATTAAATAATAGGTAGTTTATACACTTGGTAATCCCTCGATAATAGTAAAAGCGAACTTCGGAATCCGTCTGACTTTGATCATATCCATAAACTATATACGAACGAGTAGCATTTAAAATTGAGTTTATCCGCATTCTGCTCGCTGGCAATATAAGTAGGAAGCAATAAATAGAAAGCAGCTAAGAATATAACAACCGTTTAAAACAGTCACAAAATATAAAACTGGTTTTGCTCCCTTTCCTTCTGAAGGTTTACATATGAAGCGATCTGAAATATAGACGTATCTAATCCAAATTTATCGTAATAAATGTGTATGTCAAGTCAATCGTTTTCTAACAATTTTTTATCACAAAATCCTAAAAAATGATGCCATGTAAAGGCTTTTTTTTTAATAAAAGTCTTGTATCGGAGGACTTCCCAAAAGTTATCAAGCCCCAGCCAAACTTTGCATATTCATTCATTTCGTGCACTTTAAATCGATTTAGGAAGTGGTTTCAATCGACCGGAATAGTAAAGGGGTATGTCTCAAGTTCTTCTGTATACTGCATACACCTGTGGAAAAGATGAGTGGATTTTTTGTCTTTCTCTCTGTGAGAGTATTCCGTGATTCTCGGAAATTATCGTTTTTAAAATGAATAAATTTTCTGAACAAAGAATTTGTACAAAACTATGTTTCGCAGATTATTTTAAAATGTTGAAAAATGGTCATGCTGATGACAAAATGCATTCGAAAGTAGACATGCGTTGCAAAGGCTTTAAAAATTGTTGAAGCAGTTGAAGACGACTCCTGGAATATCTACAAAATCAAGATTGTTGTGTTCAGCAGTTGTCATTAGAGACTTTGTAGATATGATTAAAATAGGAATTGAGTCAATCTAAACAATTCTAAAGAGCGACTTGCAGTTATGTCGCAAGCTAATTTTCTTTTAAAAAAAATCGTTGTGTCCAAGTGGTTGAAGAGATGCTTTGTATCGGTAATGGTGGTATGCGATACATATTCACTGATCATGAGGTATTTATGCTTACGGTCCAGATATAGTTCAACAATCAAATGAATATCGTGTCAAACTGTTTCCGTGATTATCGTGATATTAATTTTTTTTTTTTTCGAAAAGATTTGGTTTCATGGGCCTGATTTGCTTCATGGGCCTGATTTGCTTCAAGGGTTCATCCGCAGAAATTAAAAAATTTATAACCTTTCACAATACTATTTACAGCTATAAGTCCACGCCTTTGATTTTTGAAATTTCCTTATTAGCTCTGAAATTTACTTGTTCTATTCAGCAAATCAACAACCGAAATTTCTCTGAGATGTGTAGAAAAGTCCCAATGTAAATACAGATTTCTTTGTTTAAGCCTTATTAAAAACAGGGTTAGCTTTATTATTATAATTATTTATTTATTTAATTAATTCTTTGTATTTCGTAATTAAAACTATAGTTGCTTAATGTCTTGTTAATTTTACGCGTTATAGGTCGGCCACGTAGGATAGAATAGCAAGGGGTTCATTTCATAGTGTAGGAAGTAATGTAATGCATGAGTATAAAGTGTCATATGAAAAACCTCATAAGCGCAAGATTAAAAAGTGCAAAAGAGAGTAGGTTCATAATTTGGCTGTAAACGCTTGTATACCTTGACATGATTTAAAAAAAAAAATGTTGCGAAGTAAGCTGTTAAATTGTGAGAACGCAAAATATCAAGAACGCTGCGGTCATGAAGACCACATATGACCAATTTGCGAAATGCGGAATGGAGAATAGAAGTGGCAACATTCGGACAGACAAATAGGATATGATCGGGAGGTTGTAAGACCCCACATGTATATAAAGGGCTATTCACTATTTTAATTTTGAATAGATGATCATTACATCTCGTGTGATTAAATATCAGCCTGTTAATAAGGTAAATAATATCACGTTTGAGTTCGCAATTGGTAAACCAAGCAGCTTTATTTATTTGTGGAAATGAAGAGTATAAATGACGACAATAATGTGAATTATGCCACCGTTGTTGTCAAGAAAAAACTGAGTTTCTTGTCGATTGCCCTGAAATCTGCAGAAATCAGGGCACGATCATTAGAATGAAATGGTCTGGAAGATGCAATTTTATTTGCATTGGTGTTGCCAAGAAAAGAATGACTAAGCATGCAGGGAAAAAGAAAATAAAGTTCATCAAATTTGGGGTTATAAAGTAAGGATCTGATTTCTTATAAGTACGGGTAAGTTTTACCTGAGGGAAATGATTGCAAAGCGTATGAGACAAATTTGCTGTCTGACACTATAAGGGATTATTTTGAAGTTGAATACTCTCTAAGCGGAAGGCTTCCAAGATCGCATGACATTCGGCCGAAAATATAGTGCTACATGGGTGATTTGAGAAGTAAGCTTCTATATGCATATTTGGTAACCAAAAACCATTGTCTACAACATCGGTCTTCGATTCACCAGTAAAGATGAGTGAAAAATGCTTCTAGTTGATATTGACCAACTTCGACTAGTGGTGATGCGCTTCTGCCGAAGTGACTGTGGATTTTCTCATTGGTAAGAACTTAATTACTGAGTGAAACTATTGAGAACCAAAAGGAATTTTGGATAAGCTTTGTACACCAGTTCTTAGAATGTTGACATTATTAATTTTGTCACCAAAAATTTTAAAGAAAGAAGGAGAGGAATTGAATGATAGAAGGTCGGAAATGAAAGGTAAGGCTAAATGATTCTCAAAAGATAGAATTTTATTAGATGAAAAATTGGCAAACAGACGAAGTCTTTCTTGTAGAGGCATAATATTTCCCATCTGTTTCAAGCATAGTATGTGGGTAGCTTTCATGCCACCAAGAGCCAGACGAAAGCATTTCCATTGAATTCCGCATAATTTCAGAAGGTCCTTAATTGAAATTTCCAATAAGAGCGAGCAGGCGTATTCTAATTTTGACCTGCAGGTCAAACGGAATAGAAGAGCCATAAATGAGAAAAGCAGTAACGGTAGGGTCTCTTTTTTTTTTTTTTTTTTTGAAAATACCACGCATTTGTTCTTGTTATCTCAAAGAGTAAGTTAAAATGCCTTAAGACGAGAGGAAATAGTGTCGAGAGCCCATTGCAAAGTACGCCTAGCCAAATCGTTAGCATAGCCCACAACTGAGGCATTCTCAGGAAGGAAGTTAAAAATTTTGTTAATATATAAATTAAAACAAAGACACTTAATACAGAGCCTTGACAAACATCTGTAATTGATCTCCTGTATACGACAACCTCATCGTTGTTAATTAACATGTTCTTATAACGAAAGAGGTCGTGTAATAAATTACAGAATCTGATAGGAAGCTTCACCGAGAGTAAAATAAATTTTAAAATGGTATATTAACAGAAGCAAAAGCTGAGTTTAAGTCCAAAGAGCAGGCAGTGAGAGTGTGATCCTTAAGAAAGGCTGATTTACCATAAAGTAACAATGTTTTCTTGGGCGGATCTGGAACGCTTGAAACCAAATTGGCAATTGGTGAGAATGCACTCAGATTCGGGATACCACTGTAGATGTGAGTATAACATTTTCTCGAAGACTTCCCTAAGGAAGGAAACTAAAGCAATACATATGTAGGAGTTAAAATGAATAGGCAGATTACTATTTTTTCTTAGAGTGATAACTTGGAAGTCATACCAACAAGAAGGTGCGCAATCGGTGATTAGAATGTTGTTAAATTTCTGAGTAGAATTGGCCTATTTTCAATGTTCAACGCCTTGAGCTGACTACTACGAATGCCATCGAAGCCTGAAGATGAGTCTTTTCAGAGACTAATAGCTTCATTGAGTTTCGAGAATGGTATGCCATTGAAGAAAAAATTGTCCTCCCTCATCAAGCGACGCAGAGGATGTTATTGGACAAGAAGGTCAAGCGTGCTTGCCACAAAACTGGAGCTGTGTGGGTATAGAACAATGAGAGGAAGTGATATTTTTAAAAGTTCTCACTGACACGTCGCTATTGACATATTCGCCAAATTGTTTCCAGCCTTTACTTTTTCGCAGGCTGACAATATATGTGTATTCCTTTATAATATCGGCCAAATATTTGAAATTTATTCTAGAAGGAGATCTTTTATATTTATTTACAGCGAGTCTAAGTTTGGCAGCGACTCGATTGAATGCGGTGCTCCATCGGGGATTAGGAGGGTATGATTTTTTAAAAGCTTTTGACTTTGAGAAACTATTAAACAAACAACCCAAAGAGTCATTGGTATGGACGCTATTTGAAATGTTACGGATGGTATTGTTAAAAAAAGAGGATTTAATATACTTTGGAACACAGATATATGAGTGGCTACGGGCAGTAAGATGCAAACGAAGGCCAATTTCAATTAAACAGCCAGAATTACCTAAGGTATCGTTAAGGGTCACCTAGATACCAGAGAACTAATATTAGATGTACAGATTGAAAGGTCTATGCAGGAAAGGACGGAGCCAAAATGAGTAGGATCATCATTATTTAGTAAAACTAAATTGCTGCTTTCAAGAAAATCTTGAATTTGTCTCCATTTTGAATTAGAAAAACAACTATCTCAACACACATTGCGAGCATTAAAATCACCATATATTAATGCGGACATGTCGGATCTGAAAGAAAATAAACTGTTAATTCCAGAATCGGAAACATGATAATTGGTGGAATATGACATACTTATGATCAAAAGCTCCCCAAAGGATGTGTGAATGTTACAGCTACAAGCTTTAATTGACTCACAATTTGCAAAATTAGAACCGTACGAGAATAAAATTTTGTTAGATATAAGGGTCGCCACACCACTACCATAAGAAGAGTTGGAGATGCGATCAAATCTTACCACGTTATAATTTTTAATAGAAAATGAATCATGAGGCTTAAGAAAAATTTCAAAAAGACAAGCCAGGGAGATTTTGTTACAATGAAGATATTGTTCAAGCTGTTTGGATTTGTTACGGCCGCTAGCGCAATTGAGATGAACTATTTTCATTATTGATAGAGTGAGAATTAAAGTACGAACCAGAAGAGCATCGTTGATTAAGTATGCTCTTATGAAGATCGCGAGATAAACGCATAGCAGAGGTAATAATAGAGTTTGTTTTAAAGATGGGCTTGACACTATGTAATTTTTGAATGAGTTCAGAAATGAAAAAATTTACAACCTCCCTTCACAATATTATTTACAGCTCTCAGTCGAACCCTTTACTTTTTGAAAGTTCCTTATGAGCTCCGACAATTACTTAAAAGTTATTACGTATTGGAGATAGTTATTTATTTAGGTGTTGCCAATTTGGTTCACATCGGAGATGCTTTGCTATGTCATATGACATATACAATACGATATTTAAAATTTCTATGTGCAGTCTCTCAAGAGGTTTTTGAGAGACTACACTAAGAAGTTGGAATAATTCTGTATACGATGATTTGAAACAATATCTCTTTCGAAAAATCGACGATTAGGCCAAGCACACAATTATATCTGAGTATATATTGGTAATTTTTGGAATAATATAACATATGTGCACTGTTAGCAAACGCCTAATGTTTTTATTGAAAATAGATATAGAACAAAAAAAAACCGTTCGGAGATATTCGTTCTTTTTGTTTTACGCGACCCGCCTGGTTAGAATTTTCCCGCCATGAAATAATTTGGTACGGCTACTATCATTTCATAAGATGCCGAAATGATCCAGGTGGTTTTTATAGTTAGATTGATTCGAGGTTGGGTATCCGCTTCGTACTTTTTCATTTACGGACCAATTAGCCGTTGTTTAGTTCGATCATTCCTATACATGCTTTTTATAACAGTACTTATCACCGATTTGATCAGTTTTCTAATTTTATTAATACAATTGAAAATAGATTGTTATTATTATCCAAATTTTTATAAATTGGAAAGTATACTACATAAGAATATTCATTCTTACTCATCTGCAGTGCAAGTATAGCTAATGAAATAGTTAAATAAACGCTAGAATGTGGAATGATATTATTTTTATTATCAATATTGTGCTTTTATTATATTGTGGTATATGGTGAAAATTTTACTAAGGACTGTATTTAACGAAAAATTTTTAGCATCTTTCAAGCATATTATTGATTGCAAAAGTTCGTAGTTATAGAATTTTTATTTATCTATATATTTATCAATCCCATAAAGCAGTGTCATAAATGGCACACAAGGCATGACGATGGCATTTGCTGAAAAGAAGAAAGCGAAGTTTTTCTTATATATATGTTTATATAATTATTTTAGTTTATTTTTGTATATAATTATAATTTAGAAGTCGTTGCTTTTTTGAATACTTTATGCTTGACAGTTTCAAACCAATGGTATGTACCAGTTATGAAAGGAGATGTCCCGCCTGGGTGTGCAGCATATGGGTTTGTTTGCGAGAGTACTCGTCTGTTTGTATTCGGTGGTATGATTGAATATGGAAAGTATTCGAATGAATTATATGAACTACAAGCGACCAAATGGGAGTGGCGTAAAATGTATCCCGATCCACCAGACAACGATCTTCCGCCATGTCCCCGTTTGGGTCACAGTTTTACATTGGTTGGCGATCGTGTGTTCTTATTTGGCGGCTTAGCTAATGAATCGGATGATCCGAAAAATAATATACCTAAGTACAAAAGTAAAAAGTTGTTTCATAATCCGCAGTTTTTAAACTTCAATATTGTATAGATATTTAAATGATTTATATATATTGGAAACTCGAGGAGTTCACAGTCATAGCGGCAAATGGATTATACCAAAAGCATACGGTGAATGTCCGCCACCACGGGAATCGCATACAGGTGTTTCTTTTACATGCAAAAGCACAGGACAGTTGAACTTACTTATTTACGGAGGCATGAGCGGCTGCCGTTTGGGTGACTTATGGCTTCTAAATGTTGGTAGGTATTCAATTAGTATGTTACTTTTTAGTTGCCCTATTCAAATATTCTGGAAAAACGCAGATTCTATGAGCTGGTCTAAACCTAAAACTCGTGGTAGGGCCCCTTTACCGCGTTCACTCCATAGTTCAACTATGATCGATAATAAAATGTATGTGTTCGGAGGCTGGGTCCCTTTGGTTGTGAACGATTCTAAAGCTACGACGGAAAGAGAATGGAAATGCACCAACACACTAGCAGTCTTAGATTTAGGTAAATGTGTTGTTTTCAGAGAGTAAGCTTGAAATTTATTTATTTTTTATTTGTATATATTTTCAAATTTATAAGACACAATGATTTGGGAAAACGTCACAATGGATTCTTTAGAAGAGGACGTCCCACGTGCTAGAGCTGGTCATTGTGCTGTCGGAATCAACAGCCGGTTGTATGTATGGTCTGGTCGTGACGGTTATCGAAAGGCTTGGAACAACCAGGTCAGGGTAGGCTCATCATAATGAAAACAATGAAACACAAATACATTGTCCCCATAAACATTTTATCATTAACCAAATCTAGTAAAATGTTCAGGAAAAGCAACTTAGACGGCTTATGTCTATCATTATACACATTCCTTCCCAATCAAGGAAGAATGGTAGCAAGTCAATTCGAACATTTTTTAAATTTTCTACTTATTTTTGTAAGGCGATAAGATCCAGTTTCATTCCAAGCACAATGAGATGATTTTATTGGAAAATTTATATTTGACGAAGCTATTAACAATTTCATTCAACGTTTTTAGGTGTGCTGCAAGGATCTTTGGTATTTGGAAGTTTCAAAACCACTTTATGCTAACAAGGTTGCCTTAGTTAGAGCTTCCACTCAAGCATTGGAATTGTCATGGACTTCTACTATTTTTGCAAGCGGTTATGAACTACAAATTCAAAAAATTGAACCTCCTTTAGCACTTAAAACGGCCTCAATTGCTGCTGCGGCAGTTTCGCCGAATTTGCAGCAAAATCCGAGCAGTTTAGTCCCACAGTTAATGACTAATGGTAACAGCAGCATAATGCCATCTGCTCCGATATCGCCAACTACGACGAAGTTCCAAAGAATTCACACTCCGGCAGTTATACCTGCGATCGCGGCAGTTTCGACTGGCTTATTGGGGGCTTCTACGCAGCAAGCATTATCTCGTGCTAACACAGGATCATGTCAAGCGTTAGCAAATAAGATAGTAACAGCTAACACTAACCAATCCCATATACATCTTCAGCATCAAAAGCAACAGCATACGTCGACAGTATACGTTGCTCAATCGCAAATTCAACAAAATATTCAACATTCGACCGGTATCAAAACTGGTATTCCAAGTGTTTCCACTCCAATTCTAACAACTTGCAATGTAACCGGAGCAGCTGGTTCTAATTCGCAGCAAAAAGATCAACAACAGCAACAGTCTGTTTCTAGTATAACAGTTGTAAATAATACGACAAATATTACAACTATACTTCAGAAATTTCGGCCAACTTCAGTGGTATCTCGACCATCTACTACCATTACAACAGTTAATTCCATTGTGTCGCCTGTTACATCGAATCATATGCTTATTACTTCCGGTAACACGGCAACTGCGGGAGGGCTACGTGTAATAAATACCGGCCAAGCAGCAGTGGTATCTACGGGCAGTGGCAATTCTACTGTTCGATTACTGTCTAGTAACAATGCATGCCAGACATTGAAACTAACTTCTAATAATAATGCGGGCGTATTAAAATCTACGAATCAGCAATCGATTGCGGCTACCGCGACGCAAGCGCACCAAACCAATACTAGTGGTAGTACCACATCTACTACTATAGGTGGTAAACAGTTTATAATACAAAAACCGTTGGCTTTAGGATCTAATGTACAATTTCAGCTAGTAAAAACTAGCAGCGGAGGTGTTGCAGTACAAACTTTGCCAAAGGTTAATTTGAGCATATCTAAAGCTGCTGGACATGCCGGAAGTGCAGTTACAGCCATCGCAGCTAACCTGGGACATACTGCAAGCCACAACGCAACACAACTTGTGGCAACAACTTCACAAACAAGTGGAACAAATCCTATATCACAAAATAAGCAGCAATTTATTGTAAGTAGTGGAGTGGGAAACACAATTTCAAGTTCCGGAAATGCTGCGATTGGAACCGTAACCCAGGCTAAACAAATTGTACCTGGAAGCGTCGTAAAGCTAGTTTCTCCACACACTATCAGCGGTGGTAAAGTAATTATGAAGAATCTGCAAGTAGGAAAAGTAGCTTCGAATATGGGCGGCAAACCAGCATTTGTTATAACTAACAAGCATGGTCAACAATTATCAAATCAGCAAATAATCATCGTGACTACAGGTTCAAGTATTCGAACCATTCCTACAGCAAGCGTCGTTACAAATGCTAGCAACAATATTGTTTCCCTTGTAGGCTCAACAGCGACTACCGTGTCGACACCAGTTATAGCTAGGAACGTTGGCGCGCAGCCAGCTGTTAAAATGATACGTAGTGTATCTACTGCTGCTGTTCGGCCTATAACTTTCTCAATGTCCAATACGGGAATGTCAAACAGCGTCACTACAACCCACGCGGCTCAACAACAAAGCCTAATTCAAACACAAACTTTACAACAAAATCAGCCCCCGAAATTCAATGCCCTCTCTGGGAATGCTGTTCATCAGAAAACTATTACGTTAGGAGGAAAATCAGTCACGGTTCAAATGTCAAATTCTGCAACGATTGGAAGTATGTCGAAAACCTTAGCTATTGTTGGTTCAAATACGAGCCAATCTCAGTCGCAAAATCAGCTGATAACGACAAGTGGTACATCTAACAACTCTGGAAAATTAGTTGTTTTGCCCAACAGTTCGACTACTAATTCAACCAAAAAGGGATTCGTTAATATCTTCAATACCGGCAACTCAATACAAAGAACCATCGCATTGTCAAAAGGGACAATTGTCCATACAAGCCAGCAGCAACACCAACAACAACAATTAATAAATAACGCTTTAGGAAAGAAATCGTCTGATGGACCCAAAGACACCATTGCTATAACTATAGCTGAGCAGAACTTTCCAGATAATGAGTCGATGGATGATATTATTGAACAGTTAGATGGTACATCTGAAATAGTTTATGAAGGTGATGAGGAGGACCTTGACGGAGTACCTATAAAATTGTCCGATCAGATAAGCAACCATATGGAACGGTTTGAAAATATAATTGATGTGACGTATGATGACAAGTTACCATGTACACTATTTAAAGTAGCAGGCAAATCGCAATCCATGAATAAGTGTAACAATTTTTCTACGAATAAATATCCGACGGTATGAAATAGAATTATAATATCCAACTCAATTATCATCGGCAACCTTTTCCTCATGTCTATTAGTTTAAAAAGTCACAAAATGGGAACTTTTCAGGAGTTTTCTTATCTAATATTCTTGCTAATAAAAGTGTTGACAAAATCCTCGACTTTGAAAATACGTGCAGTAGTATCCACAATCAAAAATCTGTTGCAGGTCTTGAAGTTTGTTGCTTGTTATTAATTCTTGCAAGTACGTCGACAAATACGCTAAGGTAAGGCAATGCATGTTAAACTCTGAAATAAAAATAGGATTTTAAAGGCATCATTTCAGATCATATTTACAACATATCTAGAGATATATCATGTAATCTCATCCTTTAAAGATTACGTAAATTACCGAAAATTGTTCTATGATCTGGGAACAAGCGAATCTTGCAATTACTTCGATATCTAACATTTAAAACTATTTTACATGACTATATTACAACAGCTGTGAAGTTCCGCTACAGCGAACGAGTGTTGCATTGTTACCAAGAGAATTTAAAACGTTACCTGTGTTAATGCTTACAAGAAAGCATTCTTGAGAATAGATTTTGCAAAACTGTAGCTTAAGTGACTAATTTAGCTAACTATTAGCTTATGCTAGCGAGGATATCACAGATGAGTAATCATCTTATTAATAACAGTCAGATATAGAGACACGTTAGTAGTTTTATTGCAAAAGATTGACATTTTCATTTTTTTGTCATGGAAGTCACTGTCGACACTCGCAAATATATAAAAAGCAATCGGCATAAATAGATATACTTAAATTCTGAGCATATTTGATTTCGTACCTATGTGTAGCTGAAAATGTCATTTTAAATTAACTTTGCCCTTCAAATATACGCAGTAGAGCACAGTATCAATTAATCTCCAACAGTTTTTATGTCACCATACTTTTTAGTTTCTTATAAGCATTTCTTACAATGTATCACAAAGCCTCATGTTTGGATTGTTGCCTGATTCAAAATCGTACGCCGTTGAGTTCATACGTACCATTTGTCTTAAGGAAATATCTAAAGTCGCCACATAGCTGAAAAATAATTCAAACGTTTAAAAAAATTTAAGATTAAACTTACAATCGCAATATATTTCCTCCTTTTATAAATTTCATACCTTTCAAGTTTCTTAATGAACGGACAAATATTCTGGTTAAATCATTTATACATAACTAACGAAGGCCTCTGCAATGAGTCCGTTAAAACTGAAATCTACGATTCATTATATTTTAAATTCAGCGCGTTCTAGATTCTGCTAATATCTTTACGTCCGATATGTATATAAAATCCCTTTATACAAAAAATAACATTTGATTATATAAGTGTAATTGATGCACAAATGTAACTTATTTATATTGAGGTAATTTAGTTAGTATAAAGCAAAGTTCACATCCATTATAAAAAATTTACTTCGATGAAAAACTATGTAAAATCCCATCTTTCTATGTTATAACAATTTATTAAAATAATTTCTACTAAATGTAAATAAAGTAATTGTTGGAAAAATTTTACGTATTTATTTTGAACTTCATACTACACCAATAAAATGTTTTTGTGAATAAAATAAACGTACTCTTAAAAAATCTCGTATTTCTAACGCAAATACGAACATATGTCTTGCATCAATGTGTAAAGCCGTACGGATTTAGCCATGTCACACCCTTGGTATGTTCGAACGCACAAACTCAGACTTCGTTAAAAAACAAAATTGGTGTTGAATTTTTTGTCATTAGTCGATCCCGAATTTAGGCAGAAAACGTAACATTCTGTTCGTTAAAAGCTCAACAGGCAAACGTGAACGGTGGAGGCTGATTTTCTCTCAAACGGTATGACTAATTTGCTTGACCCAGCGTTAAATACGAATGACTTTGCCAAAAACAGCAAATTCAGCAGCAAGAAACTAAAAGCTTATATTCCAAAAAGCTTTACGGAAAAATTTGGCAATATCCCCTTGGGATATTAAATGAACCATATGATTACGTCTATCACATCTGATATCTTTACCAGAGCAGCTACTGGAATCAATCGCAAAAATCCAGCGGATAATGAGGTGTTTATTTCGACAACAAGCGGCAAATTGGGTTTTAAAGGCAATTTAACCCCAAAATCTATCAAAATTAATTGTTGCAACTTGCCTATAAACTATTTTTGAAAACTATTTAGAAATATCTAACACTAAGTAATGTCTCAAGTGATTTGAGTTTGGGTATTGGCGAAATGTTGCAAAACCAAAGACGCTAAGTGGTTAAATTGTGGTAAAGCCCCCAAATGCGTGAAGCGCACTTAAACAACAAGAAGCTAATGACAACTCTAAAATATCTCCTATAAAGAATATAGAAATGAATATTCATCCAATTAGTTGAGTGTTTTGATAACGATAGCTTTGACAGCGCGTTTCATATATGAACAAACCTCGTATCCATTACTTCCTCCAAAAGCTTACGGAAAAAATTAAAAAGGCTTTAACAAAAAAATAGTTTAGTTTGATTGTCACAAATAATGTTAAAATCACAAATTCGCCTCCTAGTCTTTGCTTTACCCGAAGTAAAACAAAGCCTCTCAACAACTATCGGCATGTTTTAACTTGAGCTGCTCGTCTGAACTTGAAAGACTGATTAAGTTTTAAGTTTTTATTCTTAATGAACAAAGAAACATTTTTTAAAGTTCGTTCCAAGATGTCAGATATCTGGTCTGGGATAATATTCCATGTAATTCTTTTAAAGCTTCTGTAGATGATGCTCCGTCCGTCAAGTGATCACTTTCTTACAGTATAACGTACAAAGTATTCGGACAAATGCCATATCTTTTTATTGTTTTTTGGACGCAGAAGAAATTGACTTCTTCTGAGTGGACTCTTCTTCCTCGCTGAAACTTTGCTCGGATTTAGTTTTGCCAATTATATTCCTGTCACAAAATGCCGTGATGAGGGTTATGTTGGTGTATCGATTTTAGTTATTGTTATGATCAACCCACTCAATCTAAAGCCTAATATTATAACTACTTCTTGTTATTGCCCACCGATGATGTGTGATGATATGCAACGTCTCTACGGTTTCATTGATGGAGAAATTAATGTCATCTTACCAAGTGACTTCAATGCCAGGCACCGCTTTTATGGTGAATCCATCTCATACAACAGGGAAAAAGGCTGTGAAGACTATCAAGTCCACGAGGTTTGCTACTATAAACAATGGCAATTTTACCTTCCATTTTACCTTCCATTGTAACAGAAGGGGAAGTTTTCTACCAGGGTTCTTGAACTTACTTTCACTAACTCCACTACTTTACAGCGCAATACTCCGTTAAGCAAAAGACATCGCACTCTTATAGTTTTCCAAGCAAGTCCTGCTTTCCAACAAAAAATTGATAATTTTATGTTTCGTAGACGTTTGTTGGATAGTCCGTCAAAAATCAAACTAGATTTAGAAATCATGTCCATACAAAGAATCGTTCAATTCCGAATTTGCTGCTGCCTGAGCTAATTTTAATAGCGTCAATGCGCACACACCAAATCAATAATGGAGCCGCTCTTTGTTCGCCCTCTTCCGCGAATATCAGGCCTCAATTAGAAAGGCCAACAGCTATCCTACCTGAATAAATTATAAGAAGTTTAGAATGACTCAAGGTGAACCGAAATCCTCGATCAGAAAAGCAAAAAGACAATACCGATCATGTACCAGTGATATCATCTGTTCCATTGGAAATCCACAATCCTTTCGATCAGATATAAGTGGTAATCGGTAATCCGAACACAAACCGCCCAGTTTTCCTAACCTATTGAAAAGGTATATGCCGATAGCCAATGAGATCAGCACACCCTCTTTGGGTCTGGATAGCTTGCCTTTCTTTTCTTGTGAGCATAGATATCGGCAGCTGATCATGATGTAATAATTAAAGTGTTCTCTAGCGGAAGCCATTTAAATTCTTGCTCTGCACTTAATCAGTGTTGGACCAACAATATCGACGGCGACTCATGAAGGTTGTAACGATTCGGAAGGCAAAGATTTAAATGTTATCCATAGACCGATTTCTTTTTCAATGTCTTCATAAAATTAATTAGTTCCATGATCAAGGGGACGCTAATTAGTTCATAGATTCTAAATACATGCATGAAATTCAAAATGACAACACTCTCATTTTTCAATACGTTGATGATTTCTTAATTGTTTATGGGTAATACGTACAATACCTTCTATATAGTAGTGTATAATTCGACTGTACTCTCTATTGCGTTGTTGAATTCACGCGCTATTTATTTTGCTATGCCTATTTACTCATTTCTTCGTTTACTAAAGTTCCTTAAACGTTGGACAACAGCGGGCCTATCTTGTATCTGAAAGTTAAATTTCGTTCACAGCGAAGCTGACAGTTGATAAATGTTTTTTTGCGATAACGTAAGACTTTTGTTTCATTTCCGTTATTATGATTCACGTGTAAACGAAAAACCAGAAAATTGGAGTGCGTTTTTGTTTGTATATATTTGTGGTTGTCAAAATCCAAAAAATGAAAGCTGGTTCTTCTCTTCAATAAATTGACAAACTAACCATTGATGGAGTAGTGACCCGATTTTAGGTAAACGGGTGGGTGGACCACGAACAATTGAAGAGATTCGTAAATTTGTTAACGAAGGAAATGGCCACTTCCTGATGTAAGAATCGACGCCCGATTGATTAAACAAATTTCTTTAAAAGATATAAAGCGAGATAGTGTTTAATTCATTTTTTAAACTTCCAATTATATCATTTCTTACAACAATGGATCCACGCCTTTTCGTGTTTGCGTGGCAATGAAGATAAGAATTCTAACAAATTATATATATGGAATACTTATGTGCCGATGGTTTTTTACAATTTGCAAAATGAAAATCTAATGATGATTATGATTAAAGTTAAGATTTAATCTAATGAAAATGCAAAATTGTTGACAATGTTTTTCCCGTCTTCTTATGGCTTAACCGATATTTTGTTGTACTTTAATAGGAAGAATTGTTAAACTTTGTTTAAGTCGCTATTGTTTTAGTTTAGCTAATTATGGGAGAAATAATAGTTTACATTAAAACATAACAAATTTATTACTAACGTTATTTAATAAAGCCCAAAAATGTAAAATAATAGATACATAATAGAGGAACGAATGTAAGTATTTTTTAATGTTTGTACTAACTCTTTTCAATATTCTTGTGAGTGTGTGGATATCAGAGTAGGCCACTTTCCAAGGAACAATTGAGTGAAGTGCTGCATTTCATTGTGGACCATTCCGAAGAAGGGCACTACAACTTTGGCGCTGTGGTCAAATCTCTTGGTATTGATGCAATTCACTCCACCAGTACAGTATCACCGTAAATAAACTTCTAATTCAATTCAATTTTCTGTTTGTTTTTAACTGTTTTTGTGTTTAGGAACCCGTTTAATAGATGTACCGTCTGAGAACGACACGCCGAGTACAGTTAAAGTACACGTGTACGATTTATTATGTAAAAGGTTCAACGTGGGCAAGGCAGGAAGGCGCCATTTGATAAGACGCTTCAAAGCAGCCGTCCAACAACTATTAAGGGAGCAAACTCAATTATTAAAGGCGATAGTCGAGGACTATAGGTCGTTCAACGTTACGCTACTTAAGCTGGAAAAGAAAAGGTCGATTTTTGCCTTATCCCAAATCATTTTGAAGATGATGAGGAGGAACTTATTTAAATACTAAATGTTCCTACCCTATTCTGATTTAAAAGTCTATTTTTTTGACAATTTCAAACTTTTATAATAACAAACTTTGAATTTTATATTTTTATATTTTTATATGTGTATTATTTATACATTTAGTACGTTTATTCCTATTAGGAAGTGTATTAATAAGATAAAGAAATGAATATTTAATGAAATAGAAATAATAAGAAACTTATAGTGAAAGTGTTTACGCTATATTATTTCTTATTTATTTTACCCGTTTTTATGTAGCGTAAGGGAATTGGAGGCGTCCAGCAGAGCCCTTGTCCATCTCATAACATTTCTCTGTGGCAAAATTCGATCTTCTTCCATCAAATAGTATAAAATTATGTGTCGAAGCATTCTGCTAATATTTATATATTGATTAATACTAAACGATTATTTATTAACATTTAACAATATATTACTTACCTTTCACAAATTCACATTTCTTTTACTCATGTTTGTTTTTTGGTTTGTTGAGATTAAATGAACTACTCAAAAAAAAACTGCAAAAATCCTTAAGGTAAAATTTTCCTTTTTTGCTTCTGTGACTAACTCAATTTTTTTTACTCAATAATTTTTTGTTTTATTTGTTAATTAATTTTTTGGTTTTTAATTTTTCCTTTTGTTCAACTGTTTTTGAATTTATTTCAATTTTTTCTTTACAGTTTTTATTTCAGTTCCCTCTTAGAATGGAATTATTTTTTTTGATTTTAAAATTTAATCACTTTACATTTTTTGGTTCGGTTCAGCTGCTTGCTTTTATTTTGTTTTCAATTTACAGCCATTTCCTCTCATAAATGCAACCCTAAACAACCAATACTAGCGCAAAACAAATATGAGAGATCGTATTTAGTAGCTGTTGTTCTCACGTGGCCCCATAAAACTGATAGTCATCGAACAATGCAGGGGGGTAATTATGTATCTGAAAGTCAGGTTATGTTTTCGTGTTTCGGGTGGTTTGGGATCGTGTATGTGGCAGCAATCAGCATTGGTTGATTATTCTCGGTTTTTTTGGACCATTTCCCATTAGCTCCATTTAAAAGCAACAAACCAAGAAGGAAATAAATGAAAAAATTTGAATTTGTGAAATTTAAGTAATATATTGTCAAATGTTAATCAATAATCGTTTTGAGTTAATCAATATATAAATGCTAGACGGAGTGATTCGTCACATCATTTTATGGAAGAGGATTGAACTACACGACAGAGAATCGCTATCAGATGGAGAAGCTCTCTTCGGGATGCTTCCAATCCTCGCACACTACCTAAAAACCTGTAAAACAAATAACACTTTCGCTGTAAATTTTTTATTGTTTCTATTTCATTAAGATTCATTTCATTATTTCATCAATACATTTCATCATAGAAATAGAATAGAATTATATGTATAAACAATATTCATATAAAAATAAAATAATATCAAATTCAAAGTTCAAAGCAACATAAAGAGTTAAAATGATCTTCTTTTTGATCAAATTAGACTAGAAATATAAAGGATTTAACTAAGTTGTTGCGGAATTCCTTTGAATTTAAATTAGAACTTATATCGTCTCACAGTTTGTTTAGCTTTTCACGTCTTTGGGCGCAGCTTTAGTTATAGTTTTGCGTCATTTCAAAATGGGATCCAATGAAATACAGCGATTGCTGCACTTTATAACTTACACCTTAAGAAAATTTTTATAATACCCAGACGCATAGTGCACCTATGTTTTAGGGCGCCAACTCATAAAATGTAATGATTATATGCTACTGTTGTATAGTGTTATTTGCTGTTAATTAATAACGACAATGACACTAATAAATTTGTTATGACTTAATGTGCACTTATTACATATGTTTACCCATTATTTCCCACATAATTACCTAAACTAAAAACAATAGCGACAGGGGCAAAGATTAACAATTCTTCTTATTAAACTAGAACATAAAAATCAGAACAAATAAGACGGTGCAAAACATTGTCAACAATCTTGCATTCACAGCGTTTGCTGTCCATTAGATAAAATTATCTTTTTAATCGTAATTATCATTATATTTTTAATTCGCAAGTTTTTAAAGCTGTCCACCGAAACGTAAGTATTCAATGTGTATAATTCACTAGAAGAACCCTTACCACCATTGAAGCGTCGGGCGAATCGTACACAAACGCGCATAGGCGTAGATCTATTGTTTTAAGAAATAATACAATTATTGGCTCCATCAATTTAAAGAATGCACAAAAAACTACTTTGCTTACACACTGTTTCTTATAATTAATTGAAAAATTTCTTCCTTATGCACTTTTTCCGTGAATTATATCAAATATGTCAGTAGAGTAAGCGTATAATCATTTTTCTAAAGTTAACTTTTTATTTTTTTTCCAATTCGCTCGCTAAATATTCGTCCATTACTTCATTAATAGTTGTTTTTTTTTGTTTATTTATCGGAGCGGGGAACCAGCTGTCATTTTTTGGAATTTGACAGCCAAAATTATATTTAAACAAAAATTTTTCTGTTTTGCTGCCTTTTCATTTACATATGAATGATAGCAACGAATTGAGAAGTTTTGAAAGTCTTACGGGATCAGTACAAAAACATTTATCATTTATTGGTTTGTTGGCGAACGGAAGTTAATTTTCAGATACGCGATTATCCTGCTGAATGCTGTATGTGATCCCAAACCAGCCGAAAAACGAAAACGTGAGCTAAATTTCAGATACATGTGTCACCCTCGATTCCAAATGCGACATCATTTGATAAAGCTGTTGAAAACCTCTCTGCCAAACTCAATCTTTTCAATAATTCCTGCGCTGATCTCTTAACATTTCAATTCGACCAAAATTAATCATCTTTGTCATAGGATTAAAAAAAGTCATAAACCTTTATATTAATGGGATCAGAGTTAAGCAAAAGAAAGCATTTTATTTTTGGAGAAGAATCATCAATGAAAGTCAAACTTTGCAGGTCTGTCTACTGAAAATGCCTTAATAATTCATAAGCCTCTAGTTCGGTCGAAAATAGGAATTTCTCATTGGCTTCCTCCAATCTTCCAAAATACGTAAAAAAAATACAAACTTTTCAAGTAGGTTATTAAGACGATATAGTAGACTAACACTTACCTATTCCATGAAAGCGGGTAGTACAAAACGTCAAAAAAAATTTGGTATAATCAATTACAATTAGTCTGCTTTACACCTGAAAGACAGAAAGGTGTTCACAATTAATACAGTTTTCAGATAAATCAATAACTTAACAACGGTTCTGGTGCCAGGTCAACGCAGTTTGTCTAAACGCAAAAGCTACGCACTGAAATATGATTCTCCATTCGTCCCGTATTTTTGAATCACTGTCGTTGTCACTATTCAGAATCTGCGAGATTTAAATATTCTACTTATTATCTTATGACACAATCTACATGAAAATGATTAGATGCTAACCAAATGACACATGCAAAAGGTGCAACACAAAACAATCGGTTGAAGATGTAATTTTTAACGGCCGTAGACCTGAAAATTACAGAATGTATTTTAAGGAAAATATGCAAATGATCACTCTTCTTGTAGAAAAGTTAATAATCAAGTTAGGCAAAAAAAGCTACAAAAAACTACAAATTGCAAGAACTTGAGAAATACAAAGATGAAGTTCTAACTACAAAACAAACATTCAAAATAAAATATAAAACACCAAAAGATCTCTTAGAATTCATGAATTCCTTAGAAACGCACGGCGATAAAGCCAGAATATATTATAAATACCACAGTCTCAAACATGGATTTCAATTTGGAAATAGGCTCTAAAAAGATATCAACTGTATACTAAAAGTAATTGAAATTATACACAATACTCTCAAAGAGGAAACTAAAAGACAATTCATACAATACGGCTTCTATTGTGAACTATCGTACAACAATGGTAGATTAATTGAAAACTAAGCTTGAGCGATGTGCTAAAACAATACCCCTATCACTTTCAATAGTATGCCAAACAATACAAAAATGTAACATTACAAGCTTCAAAGATAAAATACTACACATCACAGCGCAATTACGTCCTCTACAAATAAAAGAATTAGGTACCAACTTTACAAACAAACAGAAAAATGTCATTATCAATATTAGCGACACCTACGCTTTAATGATATTTAAAAACGGGCTTGACGGCTATATATTTGTGGTAAATAATTTTCTGAAGCTATTAAATTAAAACTGCAATCGAGTATAAAAAATATAGTCCAACAACATTCGTAGTTGATTTGTGTTCTGAGTAGTGCGTGTTTTCTTTTCGCCTGCGATTTTTTTTGATGGTTTCGGTGTTTTCTTGTATTCAGCTCGTGTCTTTTCAGTGTTTCTGCTGAACTGGTTATCGTGGATACTTTGTGTGCTTTTGTTTCCTCTATATATAATAATAATAAAAAAAAAATGAAAATAAATTGAGGACAATTGACAGTTTCCATTAGTAGCTTTTACTCTTTTTCCAGTGAGTGATTTTTTTCCCAAATTACTAAAAAATAGACAACAATAAGGCATAAAAACTCAAATAGGTTTCATCTATTAGCGGACAAATCCCTGCAGAGAAAAATAATTAAAAGTTCGGACTTTTCGGTGTTGCCATCACTCCTATTGACAAAAAATATGTTGTTATTTCTTTAACTGATGCTAACATAACAATTTCACAAATCAGTCGTTTCGCTATAAAAAAAAGCCAGAGTAGATGGCATTACAACATATATAGACACTATCTTGATTCTGCACGATGGGAATTTACTTGTCCTCGCTGGGAACCCGCGCGCAACGGAAAAACTCATTAAGTCAAAATCATTAGCAAATTTATGTCTAATTTCCGCTAAACTACATGACAAATTTAACTCAGTTACAAGCGTAATTTATGCCCCATGCTTAGGACATGTGCCGGAAAACGAAATTTTTCGCGAAATGGGCAATCAAGGCGTGATTGAAGTTTATAAATTTACTAAATTAAATGACGGCGGAAGAACTCGCTCTCCTACAGGAAGGATAATTATGACCTTTGATCGCTACTGGGTACCGCAGACAATTAATGTCGCTTAATATAAATGCAAAGTGGAACTCTACATTACTAGTCCCATGAGATGCAAAAACTGTCAACGCCTGTGTCATACGGCAAAGAGGTGCATCAGTGCTCCATCTTGTGCTAACTGTGGTCTTCTTCCACATGCTGAAAGCTGTTCGCGTAGTTTCTGCATAAATTGCAATGATCAACACTCAGCGTTATACAAACAATGCCCACGTGTTATACAAATGCGTGAAATTCCAAAAATCAAAACAGAAAATTACTGCAGCATGGGCGAAGCGCGACACAAGTACCGGGAAATAAATTCAACTGGAACCCAAAGAATTAACAAAAGTAACACCTACGTTGCTGTCGCCTCGCCGATCGAGCCTAAGAAGCCTTTAACTCCAATTCCTTCCAATGCCAAACCTGTCCTGCCATCAGCCGGAAACTATATTGCGAAACCAGATTCATCACCGGCCAAAGATAACATTGAAAAAATTAAAACAACAACACGTATCCTAAAGTCTACTAAAGTAAATTCCACAGAATCACCAGCTCCCAACTCTACAACTTGCAAAGAATCCAATCTTTCATCCCTTAATAAACCTTAATTTAAAATTATTCACGTGCGCCCACTCATTGCACTTCAAATATACGCAACCACCTAAGTACAGATTATTCTGCTGGTAAGAACAAATTATTTACGCAAAATTTCCAACGCGACATTTTCGACGAAGACGCTGACATGTCAAGTTAATCCACCTACCACTACGTTTCCATGTCACTACAATTAAATAAAGTTTTTAAAATTCTACAATGTATAACGAGTCTTCTTGGGTAAGCTCAGGGCTCCACCAGGACTCCTTCCAACAAATTTATAATAGAAAAACTTGGACCTCTGGATTTGTGATTGAGATTTGAATTTATTATTTGTTAGCAATTTTTGTTTAAGGGGAGCGTGGTGACCCGACTCTCGTTGAACGCTTTTTTTCGAACGATGGTTATTATATTTTTTTCACGTCTTTCGTATCGCGAGATTCTCTGAAAACAAAAGGAATACGCCGCGGATGCTATAGCAGCCAGCTTCGGCCTACAGGGCCACTCGTCCGTCGCTAATCGTTTCACGTCGCAAGAGGGGATGTCCATAAGTCATTCGGGGATGACGGCTAAACCCAGCCTGCCATTCCCTATCCGTAGCGGTTAACAGTCCTATTAGTCATTCAGGGACGACGGCTAAACCAAACCTGCCATCCCCTATCCGTAAAAGTCAACAGTCTTTTTAGTCATTGAGGGATGACGGCTAAGCCAAACCTGCCATTCCCTATCCGTAAAGGTCAACAGTCCTAGTAGACATTCAGGGATGACGGCTAAGCCAAACCTGCCATCCCCTATCCGTAAAGTCAAAAAAAACTAAAACTAGTAGTAAAGTGAACTGGTAATGCAGTCCGTATTCACTTACCTCTGACTGCTGTAACACGACTGAGGCTGAGTGTGCTGCGACGCGATCACCATCGCTGCCCCGTTACATCGATTATGTGTAGCTTATTGTTAATACTACCTTAAGTAGCAACTCGTATGATCTTATTGCTAGTGCTGGCTTGGGTATCAGATCGAATGATTTTATAAGCCGCAGAACCGTTACGCATGTCTTCATGTGATACGTACCATATCAAAATGCATAATTTTATAAACCCTTCTCTTCCATTGCATTGTCTTTCTGTCTGTCTTATTGTTATTGCTAATCTAAGTACAGAATCGTGTGATTTTCTAAACCGTTAAGCATGTCTTCATATGGTATGCATTATATCAACCATGCATAATTTTATATCGCAATGTTTGTTTGTATGCCTATCCTTATATCCGTCTTATTGATATTGCTAGTCTAGGTACCGAATCGTATGATTTTTGCAGTCCGTTGAAACCGTTGGGTATGTGAATCAATTATTTTTATATTAACCCTCTCAAATCTGAAAACCAAAGCCATATTGCTGGCATTTATAGGAAATGCTACGGCATATTTATTTAGTATCAAACTATTTGTGTTGTCATAATTAGTAAGGAAGCAAAACGCTTCCTTACAAATGGAATATTAAGGCACTTATTAATAATTGTGATGAACTCCGTACGGTCATAAGTGGTTTTAATCACATTCCACCCAAATCATATACTAGATATGCTGATCAAAATTCATATTCCAGACAAGGAGTTTGTGTTTTCATAAAATCAAATATACCTCACAAACGCATTAATTTAAGCTCAAACGTACAAGCCATAACGATGCAAATAATCTTAAACATAAAATTTACAATACTTTCTCTCTATATCCCACCGCCGCAACCGTTTTCTCAGCAAGAACTCTTTAATTTATTCTCCGTACCTTCCCCCTCATTAGTTATAAGCGGCGACTATAGTAGCTGATACACCATCTGGGGTTCAACAGGGAACGACATTCGTGGTACTGTTTTAGAAAAGGCCTTCATTCAAAGCAATATCTGCGTTTTAAATGATGGAAAACCAACGCACTTTTTAACTCATCACACCTTTTCACATATTGATTTAGCATGTTGCTCTCCGCCATTTCTTCCTTTGGTTTCCTGGTCTATTTCTAATGATCTACATAATAGTGGTCACTTTCCAATCATAATCGATCTTAACCTTTCAAAGTCCTCTGTTACTCCAGCAAAACAGGCCAAATTCCTCCTAGATAAAGCGGATTGCCGAGTCATTTCTGAATTCCAAGCCATTTAACGGGAACTGGAACCATAATGCTGCTATTATATCTAAAGTGATTCGCACGGCTGCTCATCTTTCAATTCCCCAATCCAACAGCTTTTTTAAACGAGCTAGGCTTCCTTGGTGGAATAACACGCTTTCGTTATTAAAGAAAAACAAAATGGATCGATGGCACCGCTTTAAAAAATGTCCTGATCATAATCATTTGTTATTATATAAAATGGCCAATGTTCTATTAAGGAAGGAATTACGAAAATCATAGGCACTTAGTTTCGAACTTTTTTCGAAAAGAATTCACAAAAATACATCAATGAAAGTTGTCTGGGACAAAATCGATAGACTCAATAGGACTTCAAATTTGAACGAAATATCTGCCATCTGCACTCCCAATAGAATTTTAACTGACGCAGTTGCGATTTCTAATTATTTTGAAAAAGTGTGGTGCGATTACTCCTCTGACTGCAACTTTTCCAGTGCTTTAATCGAAAATAAAAGGACTCCAATTTCTCTTTCAAATGCTATTGACAGTTGCGCCATGTTCCTGGCACATTGTATATCTACCTTAGAAATTGAAAGTTGTCTCTCAAAACCAAAGAGCAGGACACCTGGTCTAGATCGCATCTCATACCAAGTGATCAGTGCTCTACCTAATTGATGTAAAAAGAAATGACTGGACTTATACAATATGGTGTTTTTGACTGGCCACATTCCCTGCATGTGGAAACTGCCGGCATTGTTCCAATTCCAAAGTCTACAAATGTCTCCATCGCATCGGACTATCGCCCAATCTCCCTTTTATCTTGCCTTTCAAAAGTATTGGCATAGGTTATGGCATCTAAACTATCCTGGTTTCTTGTGTCGAAGAAACTGATTACAAAACAACAAGTTGGTTTCAAGTGGGGTAGAGGCTGCATTGACGCTTTTTTACATATTGATTAATTTACAACCAAAGCAATTTCCGAACAGAAACGTGTAACAATTCAGAGGTTGCAGAGTCATCGTGAAAGAAAAGCCGCGATCCTTGAAAAGTGGTTAAGAAAGTGAAATCTGGCAAGAAAAGTAGGGAGGAGTAAATAATAATAAAATTGTGCTGGTTTTTTTTTTAATTTCCCCCTTATCGAATAAGCTTATAACAGCAATTTTCTTCTTTAAAGAATAAGGACGTAGTGTGACCAAATATAATTACGCATGTGCGTCCACTTAAATTATTTCATTAAGAACAAGCAACTTAAAGAAAGAGGGCGTGAAATACTTCATAATTATCGAATTGTATCTCTCAGTAACCTAGCCTCTCATTTGGACGGCGTACCTTGAAAGACATTTGGTTGTGAGCTACGTACAGCTTTCGTCATTGGAAATTTATTTGGAAGAAATAATGGGAAAATAAGGGACAAATTTGACGTTTGTTCGTTTGCAATGATACAGTTAATAAAAAAATCATACAAACGCAAATACAAAACAAAGTTATGTTCAATTTTTGACAAAATGAAATGGAGTGCAATAATTATTTACTTGCACATTTTCCGTTAATGTAAGAGGATTTGAAACGTCCCGCTGATCCCGTCTGCGTCATACAAGTTTCTTTTACCGCCATTCTCGATGTTCCTCTGCTGCCAAATAATGTAATGTGAACAAAGGAATTCTGTCAGTCCGCCTAATGTATACATTTTGCTCACCGCTTCTTGATTATTTGATGAAAATATTTTACTTACTTTTTTTTGTTCTACTTGGTAGAATGAATTAGCTCTGTTGGCGATAAGACGAACATATATACTAAATCAATCTTAATGACATTGAATATGGCGGTGTTTGAAAACGCACAGACCTCAAAATTAATTATAACTTAAACTCCACCATCTCTATAAGCGAAAAACATATTTAGTATTAGATTTAATAACATTAAGTGATTATATTAAATTTTACACATTATAGAGACCGGAATCAATAGATAATTAAGTCTTTCCGAAAGCGAATTAAGCGTTGAACTCATTGACTGTGTTTTTTGGCTCGTACATTATGCACCAACTGTACTTTCATAGTTGACTAAATTTGTATTTTGCTAGATGCATTTGCATTGACACATGAAACAATGATGTCTAAGTGGAACCAAAAGAAAATTATATGGTTAATGTTCCAATCCTCATATGTCTTAAGAAATCTTATTTGCATATTTACTAAACACGGTTTCGTTGTAATAACAGAGAAGAAGATGAAAAAATTAAACTAAATGTAATCAATTGAAACAAAACTATGTAAAATAAAATGAAGTAAAAATTTAAAAAATAAAATTATATTGCCATATATTTTTAAATTTAGTACAGAAAAAGAACGGTTGAAGAAGGGTCAATCAACGCAAACTAGAAGAAGGACGGCAATTCTTTTTCAGGCTATCAGGGTAAACTGGTAAAGGAAAAGGCCTCGAGTGCAATATTCAAAGAAGTAGTAAATATAATATAAAAAAGATAGAAATAGATAAATTCAGCTTCCATATTTTCCAGTTGAAGGGTATACGGCAAGGTAGAAGACGCTGAAAGGCTGTTTTACTAAGAACTTCAATAAAATGGCTCGTTTCAGGCAGTGTTACCTTCTACCCACGAATCTTCGCAAAGTGCCGCAACTAATTGTAGAAGGAGGTTTCGGTTTTTCAAACGAAGTACGAAAGATTCGGAGGAATTTGCTTCATGCTTAGAAATTTCCCAACGGGTTGAAAATAGAAATTTTAAACATTGTAAATGGGTGAACGTTGAACACATATCATATGTATATTTAATTACTTATTCTTCAATCCTACTACAATTTAAATTTCAGCTAGTTATTTGGCATAATAAAATTTTCATTATCTCTTAAGATTACATACGAATAGAGTATTAACTTGAAATGCACATTAACAAAACTACACAATAACTATTAATAACAATAAGTCGACGCAAACAAGCAAGGATTTTGCAGTCCATTATGTAACAGCGTATGTTATTTGACTTCAGTACCCGGCTACTTCAGTTGATTGTATTGTTTGTAACTAATTTTGCAACATCAAACTTTCCATATATCGTCATACACTATCGCTATCATTGATAAAGCGCAAAGGAACAACAAATAACATAAACTCATGACTCTATTGGATATATTGGTCTTATTGCCACCAGACTTAACCCATTCTAAGTAAAACATTGTTAAATGTTGTTATTAAATAATCAAGTAGTGCTGAGGAATGGCGGAATGGTTCCCTTGGTCATATTATTATTAATGTAAAATTCATTGCAAAGTAAGGAACATTGTTGAGATTTGCGTTGTGTTCGTTTATAGGTTAGTATAGAACGTATTTTTCAAAAATCTCTATTAAGCCCATTCAATTTTCAAAGTCGATAGCGCATTTTAATGGACGAGCGAAAGAGCAGATACCCCTCAAGCAAAATAGAAAAAATCCTAAACGTTTGTGGAGCCCATCAAAACGTTTGCGTGCAATATTAAGTGCAAAATTCAGAAATTGAGAATTTAACTTCTGCAGTTCTCGTATCCTATTGGGCGACGGTGTCGACGTTTCGCCAGATGTCTCCCAATTGAGGAAATAAGAACTAGCATAGAACCATAGACGCATTGCAAAATTGAGTATACCAAAATATTTCGAGCAAATTGTTACTTCGCATATAAGATAAAGATAAATTCGAGTATATCTCCGTTTCAATATGCGTATTAGTAAGGTGCATATACTGTTACAAACCTTATGGAATTCACTAATCATATTGGAAGGGCTTTTTTGGTTACTGATTTGATTACTACTATCGTTAGGCTTCACTTCATTCCTGGTGCAGTGCGTCAGCTCATATTAGACCAATTTTATTTGTGATATATAGTAATGATTTCTCATATGTGATCAAGTCATCCAAAATCTTAATGTATGCAGATGATGTGAAGCTCTTGACGGAATATCGTGAATAATACAATTGTGGGCAACATTAGCAGCGAAATACCCGACTTTGGATGCTTGGTTCTGTGGGTACCATGTTTTGAATTTCGCTGAGGAAATGTTAACGCAAAAAAGTGAACATATTAATTTTGTTCCTAACGAATACAGGTTCAAATTGTCCAACTTGGTTTTGAATTAAATTGGTTAAAAATAAAACTATGCAATGTATTACTTGCAAAAGACACATGCATGAATTTTGCATAAAGACTTAGAAAGTGATATTGACAATAAATTTATTTGTTTATTATGTACATATTATATTAAGTACGAACGTTAACTTTCTGGACAGCGGAAAAAATAGTATATAGACCGGAAATATTTTTGGGGAAGCACCTATTTAAAATAAATGTTCTTCCTCTACTATTTTCCAAAATCTCTGGCTGAAGAGAACTACTTATTAATTATTTGATTTACTCATTGTAATTATATTGTAATTACTTTAGGTATCATATTGGTTTTAAATAAAACAACAATAAACTACAATAAAAAAGTTGTAGGGCATAGTCTTAGAAAATACGGCGTCATACTCAAAAGTCATAAACTGAGTTTTTACTGATATAAATAATGAGAAAGAGAAAGCAGGCATTCAAGTGGCTGCTAATCAACAAGCGCACGCACAAGCGCACACAAATATTTTAGCCATAGCATATATTCTATTTGCCTATAGAATGTTTTGAATAAAATTGTACGCGATTCATATTTTGAAAAATGATGACAACTCAATAACATGCATATAACTTCTTAAGCAAATGCATGGACAAACGCACTATTATTGTAAACAAATGCCCGTAATATCGTATAATCGTAAACATACATGCTGAAAAGAGACAAAAACATTATGTGTATAAAATCGGACATTTCATTAGCGACTAAAACAAACACACTATGTATATAGGATCGAACATTTCGTTAGCAGCATTATTGGAACATTTTGCTTTTGGCTATTGTGTATATGGAGAGATCCGGTTTCTGGCGAATTTTGAGGTGATGGACCGGGACCAGGGTAATAAAATTAGGTTTTTCTGATAGGTTTTAGCATTTTTCACGACATATCAAAAATCTGCAGTCTAAAAATGGTTATAACACGATTTTGACATTGCATTCTTTCAGTATTTGTAATGTATTTATGCATGAGATTTACTAGCAATAACTAAGCATTTTTGGTTTTGCGATCGTAATTAGGACCTTAGTATGTTTTGTATGTGCACGTTTGCTAAGGTTATTTAATTTTAATACTTATTTTGCTTTATTGTTGTTTATTTCGCAATAAATTGTAACTTACTGAAGACATTTTTAGTGAAGACGCGAACCATAAAATGTGTGTTATCTTGGTGGTATCTTCACTTCAGTAAAAATTAAATAAAAACAGAAGAAGTCTAAGACCTTTTGCTACTATAGCTTCTTCTATTACATAAGATCCACATTATTTCTAAACTTACTTGTCATTATAATATCGCAAGTTACATTATCCAGATCATTGCAATTACAACCGTCGCTAAGTATGCTGATTTACATATTTCCTTCTGCATTTATTCTCTTTGTTTACCTGTGCCGATCCAACATCGGTATCTTTCCAATGGTTACTTGTTATTTTTATTGTTATTCTTTTGGCTTTTAGAATTATAAACACGTTTTCATTTAAATAAAGAAACCAAGCAAGTAGCATTAAACAAACATGTAATTACGTTTATTGACATCTGGTTCATTCATTCAAATTATTCCTACTTAGTAATCACTTTGCAATTCCTATACTATGCCTTTGACTACGCGGGATTAAGCAATAATTAATTTTAAACCACTCAAACATTTGAATACTACCCTACATGGCTAGATGCCTAATGCAAACTTAAAAATTAGAAAATGAGATCAAAAAGTGAATTATTTTGTGTACAAAACGTATTTGCTTGCTTGTGAACATTAGAAAAAACTACACTCTCCAATAACGAGCCCTCTACGGTAAAATTCTTCTGTGTAAGAGAAACCGTTAATATGATAGAAATCAAACGAATGAACACAATATCTCCAAAAACCAACGCAAGAGAACGAGACAAATTCGAAACAATTTGCAAAACGTGATAGTAATAAATACATAATATAATAGATAAGCAAACACAAACAATGGAGGAAATGTCAATACGACATAAACAACAACAACAACGGTAATGAGATAAAAAAATACAATTTCGGCAGCAATATCTACACAAATCACAATCAGCAACAACAACAGCAAATTATCGAAAACCCGCAAATATCCATATTGAACGACAACAGCAGCGGCAATACTCGTGCCAAAACAAAGACTATAGATCAATAGCAGCAAGGAAAGCAGCGGCAAAAACACCTACAACAACAATAAAATTACAGTAATAACAGTAGTATAGCAATAAGAGCGACAGCAGTATCAAAATACGGCGCAAAACTGAAAAACGTTGCAAACAGCCACGCAGGGATTTTATGTTTCTCCAAAAACCACAATAACAAAGCTAATTCATTCCCACCCCCAGGTTTCATCGATCACCATCTGCGCTGTGAGCAGATTGGAGAGTGGCCACATGTGATGAACGCTCGCTTGATAAAGGCATATCACTTGCCAGTCGGACACGTGCTTGAGGCTGTAGCCAACACTGTCCCATAGAGCGAAATCTTTAACTGTAACACGCTGGCAAAGGGCAAATTTGTTCGTGGTATACGCGCACACACATCTATGAGATGTAAGTGAAAACAGTGATACAAATGATTTTCACTTCCTGGATACCAAACAATTCAAAATTTCGTATCATACGTATCATTGCAATATATATCCGCAACGACGTAGTGTTCTAGCGTCTACAATAACAAGGCTTTCAGCATCGTGAATTCACCATGGTATGGATGGAATTGACTATCCGCACACAACCCTTGTATTTCGGGGTTGTTTATAGAAGCCCAAACACGGATAGGATAGTTTCTCTTAATGGCTTTGATACCCTATCCAACAGCGAAATAGCGGTTGTCGGCGATTTCAATGTTCACAATAAAAACTGGCTGCACCATTCGACCCATAGAGAGAGGATGTGACACAGAGATTATGGCAATTCAGAATTGCTTAACGCAGCTAATGGTGTCGATACCATTTTCATTTGATTCATATCGAGTTTTTTGGACAACTGTTCAGTAAGAGTGGTAACCGAAGGGTAGTCTTCCAAAGAATTTTATTTAAATGCAGGTGTGCCACAAAACTCTGTTCTTTCTCTGTCCTTCCCTCTTATTGGTGTTCATTAACGACCTCTTGTGCAAAACGGAAAATCCTATCTACTCGTTTGCAGAACGTTCACAAATTCTATTTCTTTTGTCTACTTCACTCTTCCTATAACCCTTCCTGATCACCGCACTGTCCGCACATGTAGGATTCATTTATTCTCTGAATGGCTGGTTATAGAAAAAATAAAAATATAAATAAATAAAAATAAACTTATTTTGGAAATTCAAAAGAAGCAACTCAAATAAACAAATCAAAGATGAGGTCACAGTAAACAATAACAACTGCCACAACTAAGTTGCCTTACTCACCATTGCTGAAGATTTTCCCCAACTTTTTATTTTATCAATAATGTGTTTTTATCTACGTTACGAGATTCATAGCTATTACAAGGCGGATGTAAATAAAAAGATTGCTTGCGCAATCTCAAACAATGCGTTAGCAAGCGCGTATGTACATAATATAAATGTACTAACATTTGAAAGACCTGAAAGATCTGAATACAATATGAGACTTTATTATAGAACTTGCCATCAAAGTGATACCCGAATTTAAAGGAAACCACAAACAGTTAGCACAATTTTAGAAAACACAGAAATTGTACCAAACACCTTCAAGGATGAACAAAAAACAAATTTAGTTAACTTCATATACCCAGCCACACTTTCCACTAAGGCTCTACCAATTTCGACAAACTCAAAAACATCCTCACAAACATTTTCGGAAACAAAAAAAATCTATCATGAATGAAAATGTCCATTACCACCTACCGAGAAAAAATTTTAAGCACACTCAATGAATTGAATGCAAATATTATTATTATTATTTTATATAAATTTAGCCAGAGAATAAATTCTAAGACTAGAGTCTTAAAGCTCTAACATCTAAGGCTTTCGGCTTTATTTTTATTAATATTATTATTATTATTATTATTATTATTATTATTACTATTATTAAAAACCCTACCACACATGAGACTTGAACCTACGACCATTGAATTGCTAGTCGAGACTCTTGCCTACTAGGCCACTCAGGCGGATAAATGCAAATAAAAAGCTTAGCTTCCTCGCTTTCCTAAGTTGAAAAGGAAATGGTAACCACAGTCAAGCATTTATACGTTCTGCCGGTCTCTAAACAGGGTCTACTGGGTGAATGAAACCATACAGTACTCGCTGCACAGTCTTTTATGCAATTCATATTGCGTTAGAGACAAAATAAGTTTTGTCATCGTTCGCAAGAATTAACTATTTCAAAAGTAGTATAAAAAGAAAGCCCATTAATTTCAACACCAATTGTCGGTAGCAAAATAATTACCCAAAAATATGTTCCCATAGATTTATGACCAATCCAAACCAAAAACATTACTAGCCAAATAATTGGGGACATTACAATAATTTTGCCAATCGCTCAAGATTGATTATAAAGAGAACGAAGACAACACCAACCATTCTAACACGCGTTACTCCAATTCTCGTAAAAACAAGTATAACGAAAACCGAACCCGTAACCACAGTAATACTTACATAATACAAAACCAAGGAAACGGAGCTCATCCGAAGGAAATTGTCGTTTAACAGCCTCCAGAGTACCAATCGTAAAAATTGGATCAACATTGCGAGAATAAAATAGTACATCACACTCGCAATAACGAACTGTCCAAAACCTCTCGTCTTTTTAATTGACTCAGGCGCAGATATTACCCTATACAAAAGGAAACGTATTACACTGATATACAGAAGACAGATTAGATTATTAGATAATGATATTGACGACCACACATATAACCCCAATATAAGCCCAAAAAATAATAACCACTGAATCCCCATAATAGACAACACCATACAACACCTTCATGTACCTAGAAGGTCAAAAATTACCATATCATACAAAGGAAACATATCACAAAACAGCGTTGTGTGTAACAGACAAATATTTAGCCAACACAATAATACCAGCAAACGGGAATAAACACATTAAACAACGCAAACAGTGGCCTGATCTTAATTAAAAACCTAAAAATTAACAAATAATTATAATATAATTCCTATTAATGAAGTAAGCAAAAAACATCCAGAAGATTCCGCTTAATAATGATGCTAAGATTATAGGTAAGAAGCCACCACCGTTCTGCACAAGAACCTTTGCTTTAGACTTTATGGTTGCGTTTGGTCTGAAGATGAATCTAAGTTCATTTTTATACTTTTTTAAAACCTTCAAATCTTTATTTTTTCGTTTAGTGTTTCCAGTTATTGTGTTAAAGATAATCTTAGTCAAAGTTTTATTTAATTCATCATCAGCACAGTTGAGTATAGCTTTTCTCAATTTGCTATTATTGGTTTTGAGGACATACAGCATAAGTTTGTAGTTTTTCAGTCGCTTTAAACTCTTTTTTAAGACCATTTTCTCCATTGTCACAGAAGCAACAACAAAAATTCGGATTAAATATGTGCGTTCTGTATCTTAATAAATCATTTACGCTTTGCGTAAGGTCGATTAATAAATAACCGTGAGGTTTGCTAGTCGCATCTTTAATATTCTCATAAGTTCAGATGAATTTTCAGGATGAATTTGTTTTGCTAAGTGTTGAAATTGTAGAATATCTCGAGGATTTTAAAAAATAACTATGTATTTTGAATTCAATGAAATATCTCATGTGTGCGACGATTTGTGAAACATGTTTTGTGTTACTACAATGAGAGAAAAATTCTTATGGTGTGACCCCTTTTTGAAATGTTCACACACCGTTTTGTTGAAAGCGCCCATCATTAAGTCATCGAGTACAACGGTAGTTGGTTCGTTGAGAACATTTTCCAAATTCTCTGGTATTCCATTGCTATATTTAATATTCACAACATTATTTATATTAGGTTTCGCATTTTCTTCACCATAACACCAAATTATTCGATCAATTTTCACATTAATCAAGAAATCCTTATTGTAAATAAGATTTTTCAAAAATGTTGTTTTGCCTGACCCTGATGGTCCACTAATAAGCATAGTAAGCGGATAGTAAAACTGATAAAACATGTTGCCTTGATAATTATAAATCAGAATAAACCAGGATAAGAATAAACCAGAACTTCATAGAATGCGTCATTTTATAAATATTTATTTATTTAATCTTAAATAATAATTTTAATGGCGTTTGAGTTTTTTTGAAGATAAATAAAAAGTTCATATAAATTGTTGAGAGGACATCTAAATTTAAAATCATTTCGATGATGTGGGCAGTTTGTAAAATAATTAGATAGTTTTCTCAAAGATGTTTGAGTGTCCACGAATATCACTTTCGATTTTAAATATTTTTTAAGAAATTCTTTTTCTCTTTCCACGACAATAATTATACTGCAATCAACAGGAGCGAACGTACTTTTACTTACGCTGGACATAGTTTGATGAGTTACTGATAAATACTGAGCTGATTTTATATAATCTTTGACTTTATATTCTAAAAGAACTCACATCACTTTCATCGTCTCAATAAATGGATCACATTACACCAAGGGCTCAGAAAACTGCGCGTTTACCAAAAAGAAACCAAGACAATAAATTAATATTTGGTTTGGAATATTTCATCAGTTTAAAAACTAAAATCAAATGTGGTTTTTCACCCTCAAGTAACTTGAAACCACTTTTATGGCTGCAAGATAATAAATGTAATATTATTCACCTGTGACCAATGGATTCGTTTAATGGCGTACAAGGAATACATACAACTAAGATTGGATCAAATAGACTTTATAGAACATGAGAGCATTCTAAATCATCCAACTCTAGACAACGTTCTGTGTAATTTTAAATGTAAGCGAGATCGACAATGTCTTTTGATTGTGTATCAAAAAGCACATAGAATAAAACTTGATGCTCAAACGTAGAGATTAATAACCCGCGTTGGAATTTTTTTATTAACATTCCTATGCTGGAATACTATCTTACAAAAGCAAATCTCGTTCTTTTATTACAATCATTTTTTACCAGAGTGCGTGGAATTAAATAAGAATGATGTTCAATTGGCTGATATGTCCATAACTACCGACCCTGATAGTGAGATTGATTTGTTAAGATTATGTTTTGCATTTTCTCGGAATATGTCAAACAAGATTAGGAAGGATATTAAGATTCATAAGCTACATTTGAGAATTATAAAAAAATTAATGTTTAAAAATGAGTAAAATTCAAGTTGTTAATGAGAATCGCAAACCAGCCAGAAAAAATTTTGTTCGAAGGCGATTCTTTCAAAAAGGAATTAATGATACATGGCAAATAGATTTAGTTGGGTTTTGGTTGGAATTGATATATTTTCTAAATATGCTTTCGCACAACCAGTAAAATCTAAAACTTCTTCGGGGATAGTTAAAGCTATGAGACAGGTATTGGAAAGAAGAAATACATCGCCACGAAATATTCAGACTGATCAGGGAAAGGAATTTTTCAATAAAGATTTTAAAGATTTGATGAAAGATTATCAAATTAATCATTATCACACATACACTTATATGAAAGCCTCCATATGTGAAAGATTTAATAGAACATTAAAAATCTTAATGTGGAAAATGTTTAGTATGAATGGTTATTACAAATGGATAAACAACCTGCAAACATTACTAACCAAATACAATAATACGTATCACAGAATAATAAATGTGAAACCAAATGAAGTCAACAAACACAGCGAGAAACAGATATTACAAAGTGTATATAATTTCCCTAAAACATTTCCAAAACCAATATCTTAAAGTTGGGGATTATGTTGCAATTAGCAAATTTAAAGCAGTATTTTTTGAAGGCTATGAACCAAACTGAACCACCGAAATATTTCAGGTCAGGATCAGCAAAATAAAAATTATGAATCCTGTTGCATTCTGAAGGACTATAAAGAAAATGCAATATTAGGATCACTTTATGAATACAAAATGCAAAAAGTTCGTGACAAAAATGTCTATTTAGTGGAAAAGATATTGAAGAAGAAGAGAAATTTTTTTGAAGTGGTTTGATCAAATTCATAATTCATGGGTTAATAGAACTCAATTACTTCGATAAATATGTATAAAACCAATCAAAAATGTTTGCTATTATTATTATTATTATTATTAAAATCTAAATAAAACGGAAACCCAAAAAATTGCATTGCGTAGTAATTTTTTACATTTATTCTTGCATAGGTATTAATTACATTTCGTTTACATATTTCTGTTATTGATTTTATAATTATTTTACATTTATTTAATAATTATTTTACATTATTTATAATTAATACAATCTGTGAGATCTGCTTCTTATTATTCTCTGCTCACCATAAAAAGATTTTCTGTTTATAATACAATGTTTATCATCAATGTATTTTAATTTGCCGGTTACACATATTTTAACCCCTTTAATTTTTTTACCTTTTTTTTCTTTATTGTTCACATCATTGTATGCAGCCTTTAAACCTGCAAACTTTGTCATGATTGTCCCGACATTCTCGTCTTTCATCAAACCTAATACTTTTTTGTTATTAGGAATTATATTATGTATATCGGCGGGTAGGTAATCTGATGTGTCAAATCTATTAGGATTATTTTTAATAATATCATATATATTTCCATCAGATTGTAATATAAATGAATCTGTATCCATATATATAACCATTATTGTTTCACTCTGGTTAAGTAAAAAGTTATAATAAAAGTCATACATAAACCACTAAGAGAGTTCTAACACAGTTACCCCCACATATATTGGTTTATCGTCAATAATTTCCAATTTACTCGACTCCATATAACCCATTATCGAGTATTTCGATACACTTAAAGTTAGGTTTCGCTAGGAGACCTCTATATCCTTCAGAATTCCTTCTGTTTTCATAACTGTTAACTAAGCCAGCGTCCCAACAGCGTTTCAACATTTTCCATTGTTTTGCATACATAGCATTATTCATTAGCTTATAGAAGTTCTTCTCGAACTCATTGCTGGCAACTTTTCTTCTATTGGTTTTTAAACTAATGTAGGGCTCTAACCCTTTGACTAAATTTTAGTATTTTATGAGTAGACTTTAACTGTAAACCGTGTTGCAAGCAGAGGAGCAGACTTTTTAAATGAATCTTATAATTCATTTTATGAGTTAAATCTGCTATGAATTTTTTATACTTTCCAGTAGAAGGAAAGGTAGGCAATCATGTTGATCATGAATATCAGACGGATAATTTAGGTCAATTTCCAAAATGTAACCACTACTTCCATCGATATCAGTGGAGTAAATATCAAAATCTTTTTTTAAAAATTCTTTCAGTTAAAAATTGGAAGTTTGCATAGGGAAGTTTTTGAGACGTAGCCTAATCATACAAATTGTTTGCATCCATATAGGCCAAATAATTTTCAAACTTGCTTTTGTCATAATTTTCATTAAACCTATTCTTTGACTCGGACTACCTTTGGGTGCACTGAGTAATGCCACCTCGAATATTAGTTTTTAAAAACGTATGAATTTCAATTTTAATGTATTGCAGCATAGCATCCTAAGAAACAGATGGTGCTGTAAAATAATTGCATTGATCTTGTTTATATATTTCTAAACATTAGATTCCGAAATTCTGGAAAACGTCGGTTAGTATTAATACATCGGTTTCGAGGTATAGAACACTATAATCTTTAAGGGATTGATACTCGAATGCGTTCCGCATCCTCTGCGCAAAATTGTAGTCAGCCTGACTATTTTCGCG